>JAUCMU010000042.1:19589656-19607451 GCA_032275025.1 Enteromius treurensis
CACTCCAGGATACAAATAAACAACACAGTCTCACGATCAATTCGTTCGTATTCGTACGAGGTGACAAATTTGTACTAATTCGTATGACCTCTCTCGTACGATTTTGTACGATTTGTCTAAAACCCTGTGACAGGTAGGTTTAGGGGCAGGCTTAGGTTTAGGTCATTCGTACAAATTCATACGAATTGGCAACTTGTAAAATACATATGAATTAGAAGAAATCGTACTGTATGAATTCGTATGAGTGAGGTCGTACGAATGAATACACATTAAACACAGTGAAGCCTAAATGTCTGCATTAAATGTTACACTCTTAAAGATAAAAGACGCAAGGGGGTTTTATAGAAAAAAACATTATGTCCCTTTTATTGCAATCCTTTTCTACCCCGTTCTCCTACAGAAAACATAACCAAACAATGGTAAGATTGGAGCGTACATACATTTGACCAATTCTATGAGGAGGACACATTCATGTCCTTCAAGCAGCTACAAAATACATTTTTAAAACTCTCTAATTTTTTAAATTCTTTAAATACCTACAAGTTAGATATTGCATTCAGACTCATCATGTATGTCGTTGTTTATCTAACCATCCTCTTTTACCTCTCCAGGCCATTTTGTCTGAGAACAAAAGGTCCTAAGGGTCTCATTTCATTTATCTATGGCGAGTTGCTGCCGTTGATGTCTGGTAATATCTGTGATGGCAAATCTAAGACTCAGAGTGCTCATACTTTCTCTATCAATAGTCGCCATAAATTCATCCAATTTGATGTGATGCATAGTGTTTATTAAACCCCAGTTAGACTGCACTCCTTTAAAATCTCCTCCTCAAGCTCTTTCCTACATGTAAAGTGTATACTGGAAAGAGATCATTTCCAGAGTTGCTGGTACTAATGTGCCTCGAGAGCAGACTTATTCTTTTAGGAGACACCACACTACTTGATCAACAAAGGGTTCATCTGAGATTTCTTATGGCTAGGAGCTGTGAAGTAGACTCTTAAAATAAAGGTGCTTCATGATACCATAGAAGAACCTTTGCGTCTAAAAGCTTCCATAAAGAAGCTTTAACATCTGAAAAACCTTTCTGCTTCACAAAAGTTTCTTTATGACGAAAGACAACACAGGCTCACTCCAACTCGTCACATTTTGACGCTTGGTCAAAACCCTTTTTAAAGATCAAGGTAACGTTACCCCTGTTTTGTCACTTTTTGACATGAAGGGTCCTCCGTTGTTTTAAATAGGAAACTCTTAGCATCAATATGCCGAAATGTTATCGTCATAATTAAAAGATATTTTGGGTAAAAACATTGGCATTATTGTAGATATGTAGGGGTGTGATTTTTCAATGTAAACAGTCAAAACAGTTTTATGTTTTTTTGACCAATTGCGTCATGCTACGGGACATGAGCATATTTCCTGAATGAGATGACAGTGCGTGAACGGAGCGGGGTCATTTTTAGTGATTAAAACCATGTGTTTTACTCTCTTCTTCACATAAAGACTTTGAATGGCTTCAGAAGACTTGGAATGTGGCACAACTTGTTTGTAATGTTTTTATACTGCTTGTTTATGATTAGTTTGTGCAATAAATACCTGTGACTGCATCCTGTGTGTGTTTACATTGTTCAGAGGTGGGGAGGTTTAGGGTAGGAGTGCTCCAATAAAAGTAGAAAATTCATAAATGCATGCAAACCATTACATTAAGCCACACAACTGAGGACCCTTCACTTCGAAAAGTGACTAAAAACGGGGACCCTTGAGCTTTAAAAAGCGACACAAAATGGTATTGACCAAGCTTCGCAATGTGGGACTGTGTTGTGAAAGAAGGTTCTTCAGATATAAAGAACTAAGAAAGAGATGGCTCTTTAAAGAAACTTTCCCACTGAACTTTGTCAGACGTTAAAATGATATCCCCTGACAAGCCAGAATGAACGTTTTTATGACGTCTTTTTATGACGTCTTTTAGACGTCCAGAATTGATACAGGACGTCCAAAAGACGTGATAAAAACGTTCATTCTGGCTTGTCAGGGGATATCATTTCAACGTCTGAAAAAGACCATTGTTCAATGGGTTGACTGATTGGTGGAACCAAAATGGTTCTTCTAAACAGTATTGCCAATCTAGCAATTTTGTAACTAGATTTAGTGAGATTTTGCCACCCCTTTTGAGTTTTTTTCTTCTTTTCTTTTTTTGCAAATCCTTGAACAAACCTTATATACTGTAAGTTCTCACCTTCCCCACTTATCTATATTCATCTTTATATAGATCTGTGAATTTGTCTTTATGATGTCATCTAGTGATATTTAGCTACCTTCAACTGAAACACTGTTTTTATGGCATCGCTGTAAAAAAAAAACTTTTAAGAACCTTTATTTTTAAGCATAGACTGCTCTGTCAGCTTCAGGAATCAGTCCTCCGTAAATGTGCTGAACACACTCCAATATTTGTGTTCAACTGTTCTGGAACAGTGTTGGAAACACAACTTAACACTGATTTCTAGTCGTGTCCTCTTTTGGAAGCACTTTCACAACGACACACAGCGTCTCCAGAACATGGCCCCCGCAGCAACACTACAGACAGAATAATAGCTTTAAAAATAGTCTCTGTGACGTAGAAAAGTGGGGGTGTGTTTAATTGAGTCGTTTTAGGGAAGTGTGGACAAGTCATAACTTTTATAAAGAATATCTCTTGGGTTTTGAAACTTTAATTCTTGCAACTTCAGTGATCTTATCTTTGTACTAACAGCTCAGAACACTCCACAGAGACAGGAACACTTGACACTCACCTTACACATCTTTGGAAAAAACAGAAAGATTTGTTTGTCAAATACTGGGACAGCTTTCTTTCTTATTTGGTCATAAGACAGAATGCTAAAACATCACATCTAACTTCTAACTCTTTTTTTATGGCTCATTTGTGGCACTATGGGTTAGAGGCCCTGGGGCTTATTACAGGGCAGTATACACTGGGATGATCTATTTAGATTATTCTGCATTTTGTATGTAGTGTTCAACTTGGGAAAAATCCCAATAAATATAGTGTAAAAACAAAAATATTTGGTTCCCCAAAGAACCTTTCTGTGAACAGTTCTTAAAAGAACAATTTCAACCATTTAAAGAACCTTTTCCACCTTTAGAACCTTTAGAGTTTCTATAAATGTTAAGGGTTCCTCATGTAACCCTTGATACCAACAAATATGCTTATTTTGAAGAGTCTGGATTTTGCAGGTCTGTGCATTTAATGTGCTTTTGACATATATTTGACCACTATTTGTAGCAGTGAAGCACAAACCAGTATCTGTGTGTGTGTGTGTATCCTGTGGGACTCATGTTTGAGAGCCCTCAGGCAAAATCCACTCTGCCTCTGCGAGCTGTTTGCAGTCATCCAGAGGATTTACATTCATGTGTTCACACTCACAGCTGACTCTATAAAACACTGCTGACGATACGCCGAAGCCCAAGCACTTTCTGCTTTTAGCAACAAGCATCTGTCTGCGCAACAAAACCATTATGTCAGCGTTTCACAGTCCTGCCTGTTATCATTCATTAAAACAAACCTAATCGTCTGCTAATGCACAGAACATCCCTCTCTGTTTCTTACTGTATAATTCTACGATTCCTTCTCTTGCATACGTCTGTGTTTCTCTTTCTCTCTCTCTCACACACACACACACACACACACACACACTTTTGCGGTGAGGGTTCCCCCAGTGAGATTGTGCTGAGGAGGCTGATGCCAGGCCGAGCACTGTATGTCTAATTACAGAGAGCCATGAGCCAATCGATCTACCCTACACAGTCAAATCTGTTTACTGCTGCCGTCTAAAGCTGCAGCTCACTCATCCATCATATTCATATACCACCGCACACCACACACACACACTGTTATACTGTACACTTACACCAATAAAACACACACCAACATGCAGAATCACTCAATCGCTCAGAATACTGACTCTATAGCAGTTCATGCATGCATCTATCTATCTACTACCTATCTATCATCAGTTCTTTCGTTCTGTATGTAGTTCTATTTGTCTGTCCATCATTTTATCTCTATCTGTCATATCTCTCTCTCTATTTATCTATCAGTCTACCACCTATCTATAATCTATTTGTCAATTTATTTATCTATCTATTATGTGTTCTATCATTCGGTATGTTGCTCTCTCTGTCTATCTATCTATCTATCTATCTATGTGTCATCTGTTGTTTTATCATTCTGTATGTTGTATAATTTTATTGTTCAATGTATCTAATATGCTAGTATAACTAACACACACTATATTATTTAAATTGTCACACTATATTATTTAAATTGTTTGTTATTTATGTAAACATTCTGTATATTTTCTGTTAGGTTGTTCAAACTACAACAGCTGTATTCATAAGAACATCATGGCTGTCTGTTTGCTGGACAGATGTGAAGAAGACAACAAATTGCTTCAACGGGTGACTAAACGCTCAAATGACGGAAAATGCTATATTTTGCAGCATTTGAGGAGGACTCTCCCTCTTCTCTGACCCATATTTAGAGCTATTTTGTCCGATTGTCTCCTGTTTCTGTATCGAGCATCATTTCGGCTCTTTCCCACCAGCCTCCTCCCGGTGTCACGCGCTCCGTGGGAATCAATACGGATCGATCGCCTGGGAAGGGGCCCTGATTACTGGACCACGTGCGCAAGAGAAAACAGAGGAAAATCGATCATTGCAGCTTTTAGGGCAACAGCAGAGCGCAGACAGAAAGAAGAAAGACGCACATTCTGCCTGGCGCATTAGACGCACTTTAACATTCAACCAGCAGATATGTTCAAAACACCGACTACATTCACCGTCCAGTCCTACCGAGAGTAGGTCTTGCTGGTTTTATTTATACATTCAAGATGATGGCCTAACGTTTGAGTATATGGTTGCACTCCAATGTCTTACAGATGAAAAATAAGCTTTCGTTTCTATTATTTAGAAGCTGAATCATTTCAGAATATCAATTCAGGAGAGATTCCGCGTAGCTATGATCCTACTAAAATTGATATTACTCGCTATATGTAATATTTATCTAGCCTTTATGCATGCCTGTTCAGTTAGCAAATGCGTATATGAGGATAAAAATAGTCTACAATAAGCATTAAACAAAGTGGTGCCACAAGAATAATAAAATGTCAAAGCAAGTGTACGTGCAGAAGAGTATGGAAATGAGTACAGATAAATATGCGATATAATGTCAACAATATGTGATGTCATTGACCTGTCTAAAGCCGCCGATTTGAACAGTACAGGTGCAATTAGTCACGACTGTTCCTCATAAAAAAACTGACATCTGGCTTCCGGTATATCTTTGGATGTTGTGCATAAACCACGCGGATGAACGCAATGCAATGCATGAGTGTGGGCGAACCATAATTATCAGAAACAACACGTTCAGACCGCAAAATGCTGATCTATGTCTTGAAATGCGTACTGCAGCAGAGTATTTTAATAATAAGCCTGTCTGTTAAGATGAAAGGGCTTTATTTTAGACACTGGAGAATGCATTTTATCTCTCAAGCCAACAAACGAACGTTTCTGTACGAGTAACCTTTTCTACGCGAATCTGACTGCATAGCCTAAATAATATCAATAAATGACCTCTCCTCCAGGTCCAAATGGGTTACACCATATAAACCCTTTAGACAGTATATAAACCCTTTTATTGTCGTTTATTATGACTACCGCTATTCCGCTGCTTCTTTGTAATTTATTTTCTAACAAATTAATAGTCCGGGAATCGATTGACATTTGCTTTGAAACCTTTCCACGAAGCATGTATTTAATATATAGGTCACACAGCAGCGCTTGTGCCAGGCTTGAAAATCTCCTGCTCAATAATAATGTGTGGGAGTTGTCCCTTAATACAGCATAATTGTTTTATTTTTAACAGTTTTACTCCATTTTAATGCATGTTGCAATAAATAAGACTCAACTGCATCAGAATAAGGAACCGTTTTTGAAATAATGTCATACGCTAAAAAATGTGAGCGAGCACACTGAGGCTTGTCTGTGACATCAAGACTACATAAACCCGCACTGATGAAATGAAATTATCCATATTGACTGCAGCTCATGTGAAGGAAGCCGCATAATCACAGAAAAGACATTCAATACGGGAAGAGTGTGTGATGTTTGCAGATGACATTTTAATGGGCAGCGTTTGTTTAGTTTTGTAATCCAATGGTAAACGCATATATTGATATCTTATCACTCAGATGGATGAAAATAAACTGCTACTGCTTGTCTTTTTATTTATATTTGCAACGTTCTGAGTTCATATGACTGTTTTGTTGTTGTTGTTGTTTGTGAAAGAATATGAGTTAGGCTACCTAAAGTAACATTTATCCATGAGAGTCTATCTAACTTATTCATATTATTTTGCTTAATCCTTTAACTAAAAACACTACAGATTTCTTGTTCAGCAGACCAAGATGATTGGGTTATAATTGTTTTGAAATCCTCCATTATACCTGAAAGTGCTATCGAAACGAAGGTGTCAGATTAAGATTAAGTTTTCTTTGTATTATTGCAATCAACTTTAATCATACAATTAGACGTTAGTGCCATATTTATGCAAATTTCTGACGTGAATGAAAACGAGACTAGAATAGAAATAAACAGTGCGTTCAGTGGAATTGTTTAAAAGCACAGGCCTGCTGAATGTTCATCTGATCTGACCTCTTTCAGAGAGAAACTTAAGAAACACTTAACTGTACGTCTAACCAGCCTCGTTTTCATCCGCGTTAAACACAAAATGGCGTAAATGTGCATCAATAGCACGATTGTGCGTGCTACTGACTTTGACGTGCATATAATACGCAGTTTTTGCGTGCATATAATACGTACTTTGTTGGCGTGTATAAAATTTTCATTTTTGCATACACATAGGCTAATATGCACCTACCCCACACCCCTAAACCTATCTATTGCATACAATATGCAAGCCAAAGTCAGATTCTGCATATAAATACTCCAAATAAAAACAAAAGATCGTGCCATTAAAACTCACATTCATGGGATCATGAGTTATAAGTTATAGCATTTGTGCAAAATAAATCAATTTGTAAAGGTTGTATAGCCTAAAACCTCCTAAAGTAAGTTAAATGAACATTATAGTTATTATGTGAACATGCTGTCTGCTGAGGTGGGTGTGGTCTGTGTGTGCGTGTGGGCGTGGCGGAGAGAGCGGGGGGCGGGATCGATAACTAACCGCACCAGGCCGCTAACAGCTCGGCTCGGGATCGATGGCTTGAGCGGGGCGGTTCTGTTTTTGGGTGCGGTGAAACGAACCCTCTCCCGCGCGGGCCGGGCTACTGCTGGCGAGAAACAGTCATGTCAATCAAGGCCCAGTAAACACATACCAGATCAACAATACACACCCATTACATGCTGCTGCGCGTTTATAGATTATTAATATCTAATCAATGCGGCTCATTTCTGCTGCTTAAAATGTCACTGCGACAGGTTTTCTTGGCCAAAAATGCTACAGTGGATTTTTAAAATCAGAATACGGCACCAATGTTTTTCTAGTTAATTGCTCACTAGCTTAAATTCTGAATTGAATAATAAATGTAAATATAGCCGAATTAGGCTACTTTGTCCCGAAGGATTTTGTTTAATGTGTTTAAAATAAAATATTAAAATTCTGAAAAGTACTCTTTTATTATTAATATTATTATTATTATTTTAAGGCATCAGTGTGAGCGAAAGTAAAATGAAGCTGTGCTTTTGAATGGATGTCAATGTAGGCTACTTCATCGATACACTCAGCGTTCGACAGCATCTTTGGGGCTGCATCTCTCTAAAGGTTAAAGCCGACCTTTTAATTCGATTGTTATTGTGTGTGTGTGTGTGTGTGTGTGTGTGTGTGTGTGTGTGTGTGTGTGTGTGTTTGAGATGATGTCCTGCACGCATGCCACACAAATCTGTTCTTCACGCTTTTCTGCCAGCAGCACAAATGAAAATACTCCCCCTTCTCTTCTGAAATAATTCAAATTATTTCTGCTCTCATATAAACATTACTGTATTATTGAATTGTGCGTTTGTTATTAAAGGTTCGTTATGTAAACACGTAGAATGAGTAAAAAAAATAAATTAAATGGAAGTAACAATAAAAAAAATAGGTCTCGATCGGTAAATTAAATAAGTAATAAAATGAATAAATAATTAGGTAAAAGCGGTTTTCTGTGAAAAGAAAAACGATCTGAGGAACCGATGGCCTATTTCAGAAGTTAAAGTCATATTTAAAAAAATATATAGGCTATTACTATAATATTTAGTCAACCAGTTAATAAAGTAATATGACAAAAATAAAAAATATTGATATTTTTAAATGTGGACTGCCTCATCTGAAACATTTCAGAATGCTTGTTTACTGCGAAAGCATCTCATATGCGACTGAAACGGAGTTTGATCCCAATAACTGTGTTTGTTCGTCTTGGTTTCTCAGTGCCAGTTATTTTAAAAATAAATAAATAAATAATCAATCATACCAATGATTTATATCGTGTTTAAAAAGCTTTTTTAAACTAACATGTAGAAAAGTATTTCCCATATTGTTGCTTTTTCTGCAATATAATTGCATGGATTTAATGTGACGGATTACTTCTAAATAATCTGAAAGCATTTATTTGGCCTAACCTTCGTTCATATTTGCATAAAAGTTTACTTTAACTTTAAAATAAGAAAAGATAAAGATGCAGATTCATTTTTGTATTTTAGCCTCAATGTGCTTAAATCATAATAAAATACACCATGTCCCTTACATTCAAACATCTTTCTAAAATCTCACACAGACTAGAAGGCCGTTCATAACCATTCTGATAATAAGATCAGATCAGATGAACTTTGAAAGTGTTTAAGGCAGGTGTAGTGTAATATAAGTGAGGTTTTCTCTTTGTCCAGGTCAAGATGAGTTCGTCTTTGTCTTGCGGCTTTCCTAACTGGTGTCCAAAATCAATTTCTCAGTGGACAAACATCTGACAGACCAGATCCATCCCCAGCAGCTCAATTAAATGCCATTCATAGACAGTTTGATTGATCTGAAAGCCAAGAAGTCATTGCAAGAGCAAACCATCACTTGCAGATCTTAAATTAACCCTGTGTTTTATGTAGGTGTGTTGTGTGTGTGTGGGAACAGAAACATCTAAACGATCACATAGAAAGTTTATATCAAACTAAACATGCATTTTTGGAATATAAAAACACTATACGTTTAGATTGTTTTCAAGTGTTTGTGCATTTTTTTATTTTATTTAACTAGCATTTGAGATCAGCTGCATTCCCCTCCTATGAATAATATATGCGCAGACAAGGTTTGCAAAGCGTAGTAGGCTATGTAATCTGTACTGTTCCTTCATCGCTCTTGTTTGCTGCACTCTGGTAAATACAGTAGATTTTTCCTTTTCAAATAACTGACTGGCATCATTGTGTTTACACACAGTCTCAGAAATAAAGGTACAAAAGCTGTCACTGGAGCACTGTTTTTTTCCAAAGGGACACTTCTGTACCGACCTTCCCCCTAAAAGGGCTTATATCAGTACCTTAAAGTTATTGCAGATAATGTTTTGGGGATGATTTTTTTTTTTTTTCAAAGGTAAGTGGTTGCAATCAATTGATTTTATTTCATTTAAATAAATTCAACTTAAAGTTAGTCAGTTAAAAATGTAGTTAAAATAAACTGATTGCAACCACTTAGCTTAAAGTAAATTTGAATGGATATTTTTTTCAGTGGACTTGTGTTGTGTTAATTCTTCATCTTCTGCTGTACGAAGATTCATTTTCTGTGCTCTTGTATGATTTGCTGTGCATTCATTTGCTAATTTCACAATACACTGTATATGCAGCTGTTACAGCAGCACACTAAAAGAATACTGTATCCCAGAATGCAACGTGCTCGACGCAACCTTCCGTTTACAGTTGATGAGTAAACTGGTAGTACTGTGTAAATGAAACAAGTTTTTACTCAAGTACAGTTCATTGTACTTAATATAAATAATGAGAAATTATACAATATAAGAAAAGCATACCAAAAACTATTAAAATAAGTTAATTAGGCTAATTAAAAAAATATTTTATATATATATATATATATATATATTAAAATGTTATCGTTTACAAAACATGTATATTGCATGCTCAAATACTGCAAAAATAGAAGCCAGTTATTCTAAACACAGCTCTATTGTGTTAGTATGTTCATCATCTCCCATGTGTGCATATCTTTGTATGTGTGTGTGTGTGCGTGTGTTTGTATATTTGTGTGTGTGTGTGTGTGTGTGTGTATTTGTGCATATATTTGTGTGTGTGTTGTGCATGTTTGTTTGTGTGTTTCAAAGACAGATCTGTTGATGAGAAAGCATGTGTTTGGGGGGGGATGCTGCTGGCGAGAGCCCCAGAGATGCAGGAGCGAGCAGGGGAAAGGAAATCAATACAGATTCAGTGCAAGTCAGATAAGCCTTAACAATGTGTAGCACAGACACACTCTATAACCCAATCTCTCACACACACACAAAACACTGTTTTCTACATATGCACGGGTAGAAGCATGTAAACATGGGACCAGACCGCTGTGTGTTTAAGCGCACATTCACACCTGTGTGTTTTCACCCTTTAACACACACACACACACCTGGACAACAACACCAAATATCTGAGAGACTAGTGGAAATGCATCTGTTTTGTATTGTTCTAATTTCATACTTTTTTATGACAACAAACTGAATTTAATAATGAAAATGCATCTTTGGCTGTGTATCTTGTATCTTATGCTTTAATGACATTGACGCCTCTAAAACGTTATGTTTTACATATTTTATCTCCTACATATTTTCTTTATTGATATGTGAATATATAATTTTTTTTTTTAATGTATCAAATGCTCTGAGGACATTTTTCTTTCATTTTATTTCTGAATTTGAGTACTTATAATATTCACATTTTCCGAATATTAATATTTTTGGAGTGTTTTTGTAAATCAAATGCTCTCATTTGGACATTTTATTTAATAAATCCACCCTAAATATGTTCATAAAACCTTCCCAATTATATTCACATATGACTATATTTATATTTGTCATATATATTTATTTACTGGTATGTGAAGATTTTGGTGATGTTATAATTAATTGATCTTATGAATACATTTCCTTTCATTTACTTCAACCAATATATTTACACATGATTAATCAAATTTATGAATATTTTTGAAGCACTTTTATTAATGAACTGCTTATATGAGAACGTTTTTTGTTTAATGGAATAAATCTACCCCAAATATATTCACACTTCATTTATCAAATTAATTTAATGATATGTGATTATTTTATTTTATTTATTTTTATTAATCAATTGGTCTAAAAGGGACATTTTATTTAATTTCATTTTAATTTCATATATATTTATTTTATTATATTTTATTTTTTATTTGTATTTTACTTAATGACACTTATATTTTTACTTATATTTAATTGAATTTTATTAGTAATATATAAATATAAATAAAAACTATTTTATTTTATTATTGCATCATACATTGTATAAAAACATCTTTTGTGTTTCTTTTTTTTAAATCAGACTTATTGAATTCTATGTGAATTTTTTTGTGTAGGTTTTATTGATAAGATGCATGCACGCAGGATAAACTGTGCTATTTTGTGTGAACACTCTTCACCCTTCAGATCTTGTATTTGCTGACAGACACAAATGATAATGAGCGGAGCATCAGAGTCTCGTTTCAGTTTTTCCCTTCTCTTCTGGAATCCATTGTTGAGTTGGTCACCTCAGTGTTAATGTCTGCGTGAGTATTCATGGCACGTTTTACTTTGCTTACCAAGAACAGAGTGTGTTACGCAGCTTCACGTCTCCCTCCCTCCCGCTTATCAATTATTAAAGCCCCGATCGATCATTTCAGCAGCTCTCCTCCATCCTGCGCCTCTCTCCCAGCCTCAATCAATGACCGGATCACCTCCTCGTCTGCTTCCATGTCAGACATCATCTGCTTCATATTTGAAGATCTCGTGTTTGGAGATCTCGAGCTCCTCTAAAACACGCTAAACGTTATTTCCACACTTTTTCAGGAGAGAGATTGTAAAGAAAACTGCTATTTTGTTTTGGATTCTTTTGAAGTGTGTGTGTGAGCTTCAGTCGCTGTGATGTGAATATAAAACAGACTGCAAAACCACTTTCTAACTTACTGATCATATACCGATAAAATTATTATTTATTTCATCATTTGTTGTGGTATAATCATATGTGATTATTTTTGGGGTGTTTTATTTATCAAGGTTTTAGTACATTATGAATGAATTATTTCAAGTTAACAGTAACAGAATAGTGCATTGGGCAATAATGTGAGACAAATTAAATAGTATTACGTTGAGTCCAATATTTTTAAAGTATATATTTTGATGGATGATGATGGTCTAAAGTTTAATGAAGTGATACCAGATTTTTTAAGAATTTTTAATCAGAAAATATTTAATTTACCATTTCATCTATTTAATTTGCCTATTTTTCACTTGTTTTTCCTCTATGAATAGTCATGGTAGCTGGTGCTAAATTATAAACAAATATATAATATTATGAAATATGTTGATGACTAAGAGGTCTTTCCCACATGCTTGAATAATATCATTCTAATAGTTCATTTAATACTAAGACATATTATCATTTGTGGACTCAATGGTATAAGATCATACTGTAAATATTACTGTATTGTAAGGAAATGTAAAATATTGATGTTAGGTAGCCTTTTACTTTAAATGAGGAAATACTATATACAGCTGTAAAATGCTTTTATTCAATAATAAACCTAAAGGAAATTCACTGAGTTCATTATTTTTTATTGATGGAAACTCTAATGAAAAACCAGTATCTTATTGTCATTAATGTGAGGCATGAATAGCATGATATAACAAGTCATCAGTTCTTCTGCATTGCTGTGATTTGCTAATTAGTCTGTATGATAATATGTGTCCAACCAGTTTAAAAAACAGCATAATATAAAATAGGACCGTATTGGTATTGTGTTTTCAATTCGAACTACAACCTGAATTTATAATAGACTGAAAGATGCAGATTTTGAGTCCAGTAGGTATTCTCACACATGTGACCCTGGACCACAAAACCAGTCCTAAGGGTCAGTTTTCTGAAATTGGTATTTCCATTGATGTCAGGTTTGTTAGGATAGGACAATATTAGTTTGAGATCTGGAAATCTGAGGGTGCTTAAAATGAAATATTGAGAAAATCTCCTTTAAAGCTGTTCAAATGAAATTTATATATATATATACAGAAATATACAACATTTCTTCATGGAGGATGATCTTTACTTAATGATTTTTGTCATAAAAGAAAAAATAAGTATGGTTCATATAATGTATTGTTGTCAATTGCTATAAACACACCTGTGCTCTTAGGACTGCTTGTACGCCCCAGGCTCAGATGTAATGGATGCACAGTGAGGTTTGTGAAGCTCAGAGATGAAACTCGGAGCGTTTAGATCACAGATATCAGGCTGATCTGCATTCAGCTCGCGTCTCCCGGCCGTGAGTTTCTGCTGCTGTGAATGTTCTAATCCAATAGCTGCGTGGCAGTCGTAATGGATGGAGGCTCATTTTTTTGTGATGTGTTTCAGAGAAAGAGAGAAGAGGGGGATGGTGGGCCGTTATTGATCTCTCAGCAGAACATACGTGAACGAGAGAGACGCTCTGTGTTCAGTTCGGACATCAGGAGAGATGTTTCAGACTTTGTAAAATCAAGCATTTCTCACAACAGCTCAGGTTCGGTTCGTGGGGCTCACCAACCGTTGGTTTGGGATCAGAATTAAATACTAATATTGTTGTTTGGTTTTCATCGACTGAATCTCAAAAGGGCCAAATACTGGTCATTATTTCTCATAAATCTACTGTTTTTAAGAATGAGTAATAGTATGCAAATCTTGGCAAACTGTGTATGCATCAGCATTCTCAATAGAGTACTGTATCCTAAACATGCCAGTCAGTCTAATATTATAAAGACTTTATATTGATATAATGTAATATTATTTTTAATAGTTTTATTGATTTTAAATTTAGATTTTCTGTTTTTACTCTAAATGCACTTTAATGAATTAAATTACTTGTTATTTATTAAGTGGGTTTAGGGAAAGTCGAATGTTGAAACTATTAAAACACAGAAATCTAATAGAAATGTAGAATCATATGGTCTTAAACACTGTAAACATAATTAGTTTTTTACATGGTTAGGGTTTTTTATCCTTATTTATTAAGAATAATTAGGTTATTTATATGAAAATGTACAGAACAATATATCTGTTTAATATATTTCAGTATAAAATGAAAATATATTTACTTCAGTTTATACTCTAATCTAGTCCTTTTTGTGCATATTTAAACCAATATGCACTTTTTATGGGAAGATGCATGTACAATGTCTCTACTATATCTGGTGTGTGTGTGTGTGTGTGTGTATTTATATAGATCTATGTATATATACATTACATTATGTGTGCATGTGTATTAAAAGTCAAATATAAAAGTTTTGCTGCCGTTCTCTTTTCTCTTTTCCTATATATAAACGCTGCATAAATCACACACTTTGCGCATAAAGACCATAATTTTGGTGTAATTTTATATGAATGTCCTGCTGCTTTCCTTCGGGAATCACTGAAATGGTTTTTGTGTTGAAAATCCCTCTCTGTTTCCATTTCAGATCATAGACTTCATAAAATCATTAGTAAACACACATTATTAATGCATTTGTGAGGATTTGAAGTACATTTAAAAATGAATTGCACATAATTATAAAACGTCTTTTGAAAAAAAAAAACATTTGTTTAACTAACCTTATTGTGTGTTTGGTTATGAAAATTTAAAGTGCATTAACTTGTGCGTCATACAGCATCATGGATATCAGTGACACTTAACAGTAAAGTCCCCATTGTTTGCATTAATTATTGCAAGTATTATATTTGATGCTAGTGCACAGTGCATTAATGTTCTAGTAGTTTCTCCCTGATCTGTGATATTCAGGGCTGATTTAGTTGTGTTTGTGGTGTGTTATTAAACAGCTCGAGCTCCTCTCTGAGTGTGAAAAAGCCCTATTAGAGGCTTATTCTCAATTGATGTTTTCACAGCACAAGATGGATTTACTGAAGCCTCTAGAGCATCAATATCTCTGCACTTGTGAAGTGTTTGCAGAACATAAAATGCTTAAACAGACCTCGGCTTTTTGTGCATTAAATGTTAAACTTGTTACCATCATCTTTTGGTTTCATATACATTTTTTAAGATACATTTTACTATATCACAATAAAAACAATTATGGTTATAAATAAAACAAAGATTGTTGGAGTGTGATTTTCAGTAAAGTATCATTTGAAAAAAATTCACATTTAAATGAATGCATTCCTTGCCATTTCTTTGTACAGATTGTGAAATTTACTAAAAAGGAAAAATTGTTTCTGCAGAATTTTTTTTTCCACAAACATGTTTAAGAATTTTTGTGCATTAAGCGCAAATACACAAAACCATCAACAGTGACCTAGTTATTAATCTTTAAACATTTCTTATATATATCGTTTATTTGCCAAAACAGCAGTTATCATGTTTTTATTGTTTTGTTTCAGTTACATATTTACATCATTAAAATCAAGTTTAATTCAGATGAATTGGAATGCACAGTGAAAAACATGATTTTTGAAAAGTGTTATGTGTTTTTGAACTCTTCATGTGTATGTTTGTGAAAATAAATAGTGAATTACGTTTGAAAAAAAGGTTTTCTAATTCTATCTACATTTCTACATCTATGTTCTTCCTCCGTGTAGTTCAGGTAGATGAGAGAAATCAAATAGTGGGTCAGATTTTCTGTTGTTCTTTGAAATTAAATATGCATTTCAATCACTATAAGGTGTCTCTTTCTCTCTTTCTCCCCGTGTGGTTGTTGTGTGTGTGTGTGTGAGTGTGTGTGTGGCCGGTCATAGCAGCTGGTGTCAAAATGGCTGGCGACTCTCTTTGGTCTCTGACCACTTCAGACCGCAGACCTCAACAGACTGAACATAATACAGCACAAACACACAGATATCATCTGAAACCACACCAAAGCCTCACAGAAACCAGCAAAGAGTACTTCCTCAACCCTTCTGAGGAAAGAGACTCCTGAAATACAACCACGTTTATAGTTACCTTTCAACTGTAATCATAGTTAGTCACTAGTCCTCCGGGTATAAAATGAGTGATTGCAGACATTGTTGCAATCATTTCTAAAACAAAATTATTCTTATTCTTAACAGTAAAATACATTGACATTCCCAGATTCCTCTTCATATTTGATTGTGTTTCTCTGAAATAATTACGCTTCCCCTTATCAGTTATATAGGGTTTTGTGATGTGAAATGAATGTTAAATTCAATGTTGTATTGCTTTGTGTTTGTGTGTATGCGAACCTGTCTATTTCAGCTTGTGGGAAAGTTGTGATGAACTTTGATTTGACTTTTTCTTCTTCATTAGTGTTCTTAAGGTGGTTCTTGTATACTAAAGGTTGAAAACAGATTTGAGATATTTTATATGCATATATAATGTATAACAAGTATGGTTATAAACATAATTTGATTTTAGTTATTGTATTTAGTCATTTTATTTTGATTATTTATTTTTACTATTATTTCACTATTTAAAGTACATTTTTTACTGCAAAATTAATTTCTATGGAGGATCAAGAGAGCTGCTTAAAAATGAAGAATGCATTTAATTAAATAATTAAAGCAAAAAAATGTATACATAAATAAATCAACAAGTAGGTAAGTTTAATTTGTGTTTTAAAAATACTTTTTAAATGTATAAATAGAGAATAATTTAACAGTTTATTTAATTCATATTTTAAAATGTGGGTTAATAAAACATTAAAGATAATTAAAAACAGTCATTTTAAGTAAACTGATAAAAAGTTCACTTTGTAAAACTTCAATTGCTATTACTTTATTTGTATGCTTTTGGCAACTAAAGCTTCTGTTTCTTTTCTGTTTTTTACCTTACAATTTATAGATTTTTTTTTTTTTTCACAGTTTGCAGTGAGAGGAGAAACATGAGATTACGGGGCCTTTTTTATGATTGAGATATTAAAGATAGACTGTGAGGTTTTTATTTTTTATATACATGTAGGTGTTCAGGAAGTATCGTTTTGTGAAAAGATGAGGAAGAGATGACTAACATTCCTCTGCTGCTGATCTGAATGCTGTGTTAGTCAGAATAACCTCAGAGAGAGGATGTCTTAGTTGTGCTGAGCAGCAATTAATCACAGTTGCCAAGTGACCCATTAGACATTCAAATGCACACAGATTGGACATGTGTCCAGGCGCAGGTCACTAATGCTGCCCTCTCTAACCACACGCCTCGGTCCACACAACCCCCAAAAGCTGAACAGGGAATACCTATTGATTAGGATACTAATAAATTTGGAATATCAATATGATGAATAGATGTGGTGGAGTATTTCACAGCTCTAATGCTGCCACACTTTACTCCAACATGCTTTCAGGTTTTGTAAGTATTCTTTCAATTTTTTTTTTTTTTTTTGAGTTTATTCCTGAAATTTCTGCATGCAAACACACTTCATGCAGTTTATTTACAGTTGTGTGAATACTTAGTTGCATTGCCATTCTATCTTGCATAGATCAAAATGTCAAAAAGAACCCTATATATATATATATATATATATATATTAGTGTGTGTGTATATATATATATATATATATATATATTATTGTGTGTGT
>JAUCMU010000042.1:19616535-19637203 GCA_032275025.1 Enteromius treurensis
CTCTGGGGGAGAAAACACTTAACGTGATATTATTCACTTTATCTGTTGAATATGGGCTCGTTTTTTGATAGTAGTTAGTGAGCCACATTAAGCATTATTAATGTTAAGCATTTTAGAATGTCCCGTTTCCACCGTTTGCTAAAACTGTGCTCTTGAATGCCTTGCAAATCACGTTCGTCTCATTCGTATCACTTGTCCTATACACAAACCAATTCCACATCACACACAATGCACCTTTTTTCTTTACAATCTCCTCGTTGTTGGTTTTGTATCATGTAAGCTAACTCACCACTGCAGCACAGAAGGGTGTGCACGCACTGGGAAAGCAAGAGCTTGCACGGCACTACCAGAGACTCGCTGAGGTTTGTCCAAGAAGTCGCTAGATTTGTCACTAGTCACTTTTTTGGAAAAATGTCACCAAGGGGGTCTGAAAAGTCACTAAATCTAGCGACAAAGTTGATAAGTTGGCAACACTGCTTCTTCCATTATCAAAATTAACGTGTATTGCGTAGTTACGAAACATGCAACGTCACGTGATCTCAACCGCGATTAAGATGATAGACCAAAATCTCTATCAGTTGATAAATTTCTACTGGTTAATCGTATCTACTGGTATAATCGCCCACCCCTAGCAGTAGGTAAACCCTTGAGGGGTAGGAGACAGCATAACTTGGAAAAAGGATTTATAATAACTAAGATGCAGGTATTACCATCTGAGGGAGGCAAATCAGTGATGTTATCCACTTCTAGGTGTGACCAGGGGCGGTTAGGTACGGGGAGTGGAAGTAGTTGGCCAGCTCTTAGATGACGATGAGTCCTCGAGATTGCACACTGCAGGCACCCTCTCACGTACCTCTGTACATCCTTGTCCATCCCAGGCCACCAAAACCAATCTTGTAGGAGCGAGAGAGTTCTGTTGTTCCCGGGATGTCCAGTGCCCAAAGAGGTATGAGGTTGATGAATGAGTGCCGTCCTTTCCGTGGGTGGAATGAACTGGAGATGTGGTAGACAGTCCGGCAGAGGTTCAGGAACTGGCTCGGAGGCGGCTGGAGGGTTTTCCCACTGAATGGGACAGACGAAGAGTTTCTCAGGGAGAATGGTTACTGGAGAATCTGGTTCTTCCTTTGAACCATAGAGACGAGACAAAGCATCTGCTCTTACGTTCTTTGCTCCAGGACAATATGAAATCATGAAATGAAATCGACTGAAGAACAATGCCCAACGGGCCTGACAGGGGTTCAAGCGTTTCACTTCTCTAAAGGTATTGTAGTTTTTTGATCGGTTAACACTTGAAAAGGATGTATTGAACCCTCCAGCCAATGCCTCCACTCTTCCAGAGCAAGCTTGATGGCCAACAACTCACGGTTTCCGATGTCGTAATTCTTCTCTGCCAGACTAAACTTTTTGGAGATGTAAGCGCATGGATGGAGTTTAGGTGGGTTCCCCTGCTGCTGGGACAGAATGGCATCTGCTCCGGTAGTTGAGGCATCCACCTCTACGACAAAAGGCAGTTCTGGGTTAGGATGAGCGAGTAGTGGTGCAGTGGTGAAGGCAGTTTTCAGAGTCTGAAATGCTTTGGCAGTTTCTGGGGTCAAGTTGAGGGCTTTGGGTTTGTTCCGTAGAAGAGAAGTTAAAGGACTGTAATTCACCACAAATCGTCGATAGAAATGTGCAAATCCTAGGAATCATTGGAGGTCTTTTATGGAAGTGGGAGTGGGCCAGTTTACTAAAGCATATACTTTGTCAATATCCATGCGATATCCTTTACCAATATCCATGCCCGTGGTTGTGCCGTGCCAACCACAGGCACCCTAGAACAACATCTATGGTGGAGCCCTCCACAACCAGAAGTGTAATCTCCTCCTTGTGACACAGACCGACTTGAAGTTGGAGAGGCCCGGCCTGTCCTCTCACGTTACGTGAAGAGAGTGGTTGGCCCGTGACTGACTGGATATGATATATCATCTTTGAGGGCAAGGTTTTGAGTCCAAACTGTCGTACGAGATGGCCGGCAATGACTAGTAAGTGTCAAAGCAGTAGTGAGTGGATTTAACCTATCATACATCGGAAGTATCATACTCACCACTGGTCGGGGAGGTCGACGGGGGGTGTCTCAGCATGTGTCTGACTGAATACCTCTAAGAATTGTTGAGTGAAAGCCGCATATGATTGTACTGCCGGGCCAGCCTGATTCCAAAGAGTCTCTGGCCACCCGATCCTGCCAAACAAGATATTACAAAAAAAAAATTTGCATTGTCTGTTGTTTAAACTGTTGGATATGTAGCACTGTAGCAAGAATCCTCTGCACTGGGACCGAGGATGGTGGGAGGTGAAGGTTTGATGGTGACAGGTTGTGGAGCCATTAATGGAGCAGGTGTTGGCGGTGATGGTGGCATGGTAAGTAAAATTTGTCTGAGTTGATTCACCAGTGCTTGAAAAGGATCGGTTATACTCATGCTGTTGATTAGGTATCGGTCCAAGCTTCTGTTATGAAGTGGACTACTACACAAGAGGTAAGAGAAAACACAGTCTTTATTTAACGACAGCAGAGGAGTAACAGATGAGATGACTTGATGGAATTGGTAATTAGCTTAATAGTAGTCAGTTTAACAGACTTGAGCAATGGAATGATCTTGATATCTTTATCTTGAAGGTATGGAGGATCGACAGAGAACACAGAGGGGAGAGACCACGGCCACACACCACACTGAAGAGACGCTGGAGACACAATAGAGGGATCCAAGGAGCCTGAGGAGGAGACAGAGAACTTGGAGAACACACAGGAGAAATACTAGGTAAGTAATCAGGTAAGTAGCATTTCAAGGATATAGCTTGAGAGATAAGAGTCCACTTGTCAGGAACGAGCTCGGACAGAGAGTGCTGTGTGGTTTTATATGGTGCTTGATTGAGGTCGTGAACTGGATCAGGTGGAAGTGTCAGTTGATGGTAATCAGTATTCGGGTGACTGTGAAAGCTGTGAAGTGGTGAGGGTGAAGCCTGCCGTGGATGTAACAGTAGTGTTCAGTATTCATTCATGTTAATAAATACATTAATCACACATTGAGATTACAAATGGCTGCTCAGGCTTTTATGTTAAAATGAACATAAATATTTCTAGTGTTGTAAATCTGCTAGGCCTGACTAAAATGTCAAAAGTGATTTAACTCTTCCCTTTGATTATCTATTAACTGAAGCCACCCAGTTCAGCTTTATTAAACAGGAACTATCTACTGTATACATTAATCTTCTTTTTCTCAAGTTTGAGCAGGTGAATGTTAAAGTCTGCTGTGTTCGAGGGGTCACTCAGTGCCCACTGCAGGCCCGCGGCTGGTTTGATCGCTCAGTGTGAGGGATGATACGATGCTCTTATCTCGTGCTGACAGAGCCGTACGTAATCAGAGCTGTTTACTGTAGGGATTAATTGATCACCTAATATCAGCTGATAAACAGTGAACGAGGACCAATGAGAGGTTCTCGTCAAACACTGTCGGCCAATAAGAGCAGAGAACAGAAGATGGTGACAGCAGTGAGCCAATCAGAAGGACATTAGTCAAAGAATGAGTGATGAATCTTTAAAGAGTTCAGTATCTTCATCATAAGTTCAGGTGCTTAGATGCAGTTTTGCATGTCACTGTAGTAAATCCATGAATTACTACAGTAAACCCACAGTATACTAAAATCCCGTTTCTGCCTTATGTGAATTCTCTTTATGCCGGGAATGCATTTAGCACAAAGTTTGCAGTATACTGTAAACTGCTTGTGGGACTATATCCCATGATGCAATGCTCTAAATTTGAGCTTTTAACCAAAATAACCCTTTAAAACAATCTGGACACAACAATTCTTTAAAAATGACTTAATGAGCACTTGGTGTTGCAGTGTGTATGTGTATATCTGCAGTGTGTATGTATATATATATATATATATATATATATATTTTTTTTTTTTTTTTTTATATATACAAAAAAACTTCTAGTTAATGAGAAAATAATTGAAATATTAGAAATTATATATTGTGTGTAATTATATATACATTCTTAAGTAAATGTTTTCAGTACAACAGCACCCTTGCTTGTGCAAAATTGCTGATTAATTGAGAGAGCACAATATCATAACATAATTGTTGCTACAGATCCAATATTGCATAAAATATTTTAAAAACAAACAATTCCTTTTATTTTATGTCACAATGATGTGAATTTGAAAGCATTTTACTTTTTTTTAAGAGGGTGCATACCTTATGCACCTAAAAACGTTCTCCTTTATTGATCCAAAACATTTCACACTAAACGTGTTCAATTGGGAATAATATTGTAGTTTGTAGTTCTATTTGTAGCTCATGTCCTCAATATCGCTATCCATCCTTTGTGCAATTCCTTTTCCCAACCAAATTCAATTAATCAGGAAGTGATGTTATTTGTTAGAAGGAAATCAGCATCACATATATCAGCAATGATCTGATGAATTCTGTGTTTACTTTAGCATATTAAACCGAAAGCTTGCATTTAAAGATGCCCTAGTTCTCATCTGCACCTGGTTCTTTTCAAACCTCCAATCATAACCGGAGGAGAAATATGGCAGCCTCTTTTTTCCCTTCCACAGGCATATTGATTTTATGAGGGAACAAAGGAGGATGGAAAATGCTGGAGATAGAGTGTGAGGAAAGCATGTCATTTTTTTCTGAGAATGGAGATTCTGCTTTACAATAAGCAAATCACGCTGAAAACAGCACAGTGGATGCATCTATATTAAATCTTAAACATCACATTTAACATTAAATCAGCGCAGCAACGTTATAATACCACAGATGGCACACCGAGCATGTAAAGAAGAGGAAAGAGCTAGAATAACCCTGTATGCTTGATGAAGTGTGTGTGATGCTGCATGTGTGTGTGTTGTTTAGTTTTACAGTATGTGAGAGTGAGAGTGTTGAGCTTGTGTTTGGGTGATTAGTCTGGTTGGCCAGCGATAGAGAGAACTGATCAATACTGCATCGATCGGAGCCGCAGAGCGTCAGGGGGATTGAGGGAGAGGGGAAGGGGCTGCAGGTTGACTTTTAAAAATCCTTTACTCTGGAGATGACAAATAATCCTTGGAATTGGAAGCAACATGAAAACACTGGGATTTCCAGCTGAATCTGGCCGTGGAGGGACTGGAGCTGGTTTTCATACATTCAGATGGTTGATAGAGACTCGTGAATGTTTCTACTGTGATGCTATACACTCTCAAAACAAAACAGAAAGGAACAAGAGCTGTCACTGGGGCAGTGCTGACAAATATGGAAGGCCAACTGGGCCAAAAGCCTTTAAAAACATTGTGAAAAATTAAACATAGCCAGAATGTGCTTGTCTACTCATACAATTGAAACACGTTCAAAATTGATGCATCAACGTGAGTGAACACACAAAAGAAAATGCTGCAAATTATTTTAGCAACATTTAAATAAATCAAATGTATTTAGTCACCTAAATTGTTTAGCTTTAATGTAGCTAAAATAAATTGATTGCGACCACTTACTATAAAAGAACAGTAAATCCAAGGAGTACATTTTTTTCAGAGCAGTGTGTGTTGACATGGTCGCACTTTTAGCCTTGTCCAGCTTCCATGGTCAAAGCCTGTTTGAAAAAGTTGCTAATTATCACTAGATGATGTTATGCCCTCATTAGCATATCACTGCCTTTTACATTGCTATGGTGTTGCTATGCAGTTGCTATGATGCTCTATGAGTATTGTAGTTTTTATATTTTCAGATTTTATTTTATTTTTAGTTAAGCTCTTGTAATTTTGTTCTTTATTTTATAAATGGTGTCGTTAGTTTTATTTATTTCTCTCTAGTTTTCGTTATTTTTAAGATTTGTTTTTTTTATGTTTTGGTCTATTTAAGTTAATGCATATTTTATAACATTTAAAAAAAATGGTTTTAGTTTTACTTTGGTTTACTTTAATAACCCTGGTTTCTGTTCTGACAGTTTTCCCTTTCCCAAATGCTATTAGAATTTTTTTTAGAATTTTAAATGGACTAAATTGATATTATTTCCAGTTTGATTTTAGCTAATATTTAGTTCATTTTATTTACTTGTTCATTTGTATTTACATTCAGTTATACTTTTTTTTAATATATCAAGTTAATTTGGAGAATTCTTGACCGAAGTCAAAGCTGAAGCTTTGTGGCTTTTCTGTTGTAATTCTCACCCTAAATTTTGTTTCAGGGGCCAAACAGTATTCCACTACAACAGCCTACAATAAAAAATAGAAAACTCCAACTCCTTGTTTTGAATGCAACACATGTTTTTTTCCTCATAGACGGTCAGTTTTCCTGCATTTGTTGCTTGCAGGCGTTTTTTGAGCTGAAGTGTATTAGAAATCTTCATTTTGTTTCGTCACAGCTTGTGGCGCCGGAGCGACGTGTGCAATCAGGCTCTATAAAAACACGGCGCGGATGAGGGTTGAGAAACTGATTGGAGAGCCCTTACAGAAGTGTGTGTGTGTGTGTGAGTGTGTGTGTGTGTGTGTGTGTGTGTCCCCGCAGCCCCTGAACGCTGCAAAAGGCATTGTTATTAGTATTGATCCATATCCTTGACTTAGGTGGTAAAAATGTGCTCTATTATTAGGGCCTTGTGCTTTGTTTTCACTATTTGAGAGCTGTCCTTTTCCAGGATGAGGTGTGTGAAAACCTCTAAATCTTGTCTCAAATACACAGTGAAGACCTTTAAAGGTCACGTTACCTTAATATGGACCTCAGGTCTAATAGGAATTGCATATTGTTATTGGTCTCTCTGAATATTGTGTAAGTATAGGGAACCGCTAAAAAGACACTGAATTAATGTGTATAATATGCAAAGGAACTAATTTTAGTACAATTGAGATATGAGATATTTTTCTTTTTTAGTTTTAGTTAAACTAAGTTAAATGAGAAACGTTACCTTGGCAACTTTTTTATTTTATTTTATTGAAGTTAACATTTTATTTATTTTAGGTAATATTTTATTTCAAGTAATGAATATATTTTAGTGCTTTACTTATATAACTATCACTGAGATACTGTTATTGTTTGTTTAAATATTTTAAATATGTTTTTATATTTATACTTTACATTTTTATTTCAGGCAAAGTTTTTGTAAATATTTTGTAATTTCTGTCCGTTTATTTTTAAATGTTTGTTTTGTCAATTTAGTATTAGTTTTAGTACATTTAGTTAAACTAAGTGAAAATGAAAAACGTTGCCTGTCAACTAGCTGTGATAAAAAAAGGTTTTATTTATATTTCAGTAATCGTTTATTCAATTAATATTTGATTTAAAGTAAAGTATTTGTTATGGTTTTAGTTTAGTTAACTATAACCCTGATTTACTTGCATAACAATACATTATTTCCTCCTTTCTGCTGTTTATCAACTGTTTCAATTTTTTTTTTTTACAGTTCTTCAGTGTGCCTGTATGTATGTCAGGTCAAATTTTACTGAGCACATTTTTAGTGCGTTGCCATATGTCAGAGGTCAAAGGTCAGCAGAGGTGACCCCTCATGTGCTGTTGCTCTGATCACCATAATCAGATCTATAAAGGCACTTGACTGACCAGAAACATTTACTGAGATGCAAAACAATAATGCATGTTTGCAAATGATTTAACATCTGTGAGGGGTTTTATGATAAATAGGTTACAGAAGATTTTATTGGTCAGTACAGGAGTCTTACACGTGTGCAGTGAGGGAGTCGGTTTGTATGTCTGTTTGTTCTAGCCTTGCTTTTTTCTTCCACAAACAGACATTAGAGCATTAAAAAGATCGACTCAATAAAAATCTAAAGAGACCCTTCACTAAATCAATGGCTAAACCGGTTCCCTTTCACCCTCCTTCAGAGAGGTTCAGGGGTTCAGAGAAGGTCAAAGGTCAACTGTTTGTGTTAAATTCTCCAGGAGAGATTTTACATAACGCATCCCTGTTTATAATGTGTCATGCGGCGGAAACGTTTCATTGCTGTTCAAAGGAAGAAGCTCAGAGGTCAAGTGAGTTCAGGTGCCGTTTACCGCCTTTTAAATAACAGGTGCTTATCAATAACTCTCATCCATGTCGAGTGCTTAAAAAGCCTAAGAGCTTCACAGCAAAAACAGCCTTTTTCCTCCTGATATACAGAGATCCCAAAGCACCTGACTGGAAAACTGGCCACTTACAAATACAGAGTCTCTTCTGCTCATTAGTGCTGCATTTATTTGGTCAAAAATTCATTAAAGTAGCGAAATATTATTAAAATTAAAAAGTAAGTGTTTTCTATTTGAATTGTAATTTATTTCTGTGATGCACAGCTGAATTTTCAGCATCATTCCACTCCACATGATCCTTCAGAAATCATTCTAATATACTGATTTGCTGCTCAAGAAACATTTCCGATAATTATCAGAACAGTATTTTTGTGCAATCTTCGATACACTACCTTTCAAAAATAAAGAATACATTAAATAATTTTATTTAGCAAGGACACATTTTTATCAGAGGTGACAGTAAACACTTTCTATGAAGCCTGTTTTTAAAATATTATAATGCATTATAATGACTGCATAATGCATAGAGTGTGTTATAAAATCTCATGAATAATCATAAAAGCAGTTATAATCCATTATAATATTTATGTATTTATGATTATAACTTAAGAGTATAATTATTTATATCATACAGTGAACAGCATACTAAATCTACTTCATTTATAATGGGCTATATCGTATCTTGACATTGTTTATTTAAGATCTGCACAGTACCTGACATCATCTTGTGAGTGGTTCGGTGCTGAGTGTTTCCTATGAGGTTAATATTGAGGCTACTGTGAGCAACTGAAAAATGACAAATAGTTGCAGAGTTACTTATCAACAGAATAAAATCCAAAGCAAATGTGTCGTATTACACATTCATCTGATCCAATGGCTGTTTAAGAAAAAAACAGTATTGTTATTATTATTACTTAGAATTGGCTTTATTCTGCAGTAACAACCTGCTGGCTGTGCATTAAAATATTATAAATATTTTACTATGTAATCCATTGTAATCATGTTTGTTGTGTTGTCATAGTCTTTTGGACATTGATAATAATCAGAAATGTTTCCTTAATCATTAGAAAGGATCACAAGACGCTGAAGATTGCGAGTAATGATCCAAAAAATTTCAATTTCAATTAAAGTTGACAATTTATTTACATAGAAAACATATCTAAAATTGTAATAATATTTCACCGTTTTTACTCTATATTTCATCAAATGAATGCAGGTGAGGAGAAGCGAAAAATCTAAACAAGAAAAGCTGGAGCTCATGGCAGGTCTGTTTAGAGTAAAAAACAAATACTACAAATATGACTGAGAAAAAAGGGGAATGGGATTGTAACTTTCCTAACCTGATGTTTCTCATTACAGATGTTTGATGTAAAACTGGGCAGCTTCATGTTGTTCAGTTTAATCAGACGGTGTGTCCTCCCCTGATATCTGCAGGAGGTTCTTTATGTCTGTCTGTCATCTCCGGAGTGCGTCTCCTCTCTTTGCCCTTGTTCTCTTGCAGCGACCCCAGGACTCTAACACACGCACGTCCTGATCGCGCCGCTGCTTTTAAATTAATATATTGATATTGACAAGCCATCTGCTGCAGGGCATAAATTATCGGGAGGAAGAAGGCTTTGATCACGTGTCTTTTAGCATCCATGATGACATATACACCCCCTCTGGGAGGAACGCCGCTGGTGCCACTCTAAAACGTGTTCAGCAGCAGAAGCTTTAACAATCTACGTTTACATTCGTGCTTTTGACATATGCTTTTATGCATGCGTGCATTTGATCAGATCATGCACTGCACAGGACTTATCTATGTTTTCACAAGTATCACTGTGACGGAAAATGGAAAAACTGTAATGTATTATTATATTTAATTAATTCTAAATAAAGATTAAGAATAAGTTTTAAAAGAAAGAAAATACTATTTTGAACTTTATATCATAATTTCATGTTTAATTCAATGTGTCTACTGCTGTTTGAAAATGTTTAGCAGTTTCTAAGTAAAGTTTACAAAAACCTTTCAAGCTCAAATTTAATTTAAAATGAAAAAGAAACTATGCTATACTACAACATACTATACGACTATAGTATTAGGCAATAGTATATTATTTAAATTGTAAAGATTTTTATACATTATGGTACTTATGAATGAATATTTGTTTTTACTGTTTTTAGTTTATGCTGATTTAATAAAAACAACACTATATAACAAACAAGATTCACTGTACAAAACTAAAACTGTACAGTGCCTTATATATAATGTGGAATTGAGAGAATTTTTGTGCAGTGCAGTCTTTCTTCCCAGAGTTGTAATATTTAACACTCACACATGTGTATAGAATAGCTTTGAAATCTAAAAATGTGTATCTATAGTTTTACATTGTCACTATTTTGACCTGTCAAGCTTTCAGAAAGCAGTAGTGTGTTCGCTGAGATTGCGTGCCCAGCATATTGGTCAATATTCTAATCATCTTGATGAAGGTTGTGCTGGTTAAAAGGAAGGCCAATCAGTGTGAGTGCTGTCCAGCCCTACGGCCACCGCTGACCCTGTGACCCCCTCAGTGACCCTCAGGTCAAAGGTCAGCTCCTAACGTCAAACATCTCTGGCCACTGCACTGAACAGAGTCATCTCCATGGATACGCGAGCGACCCCAGAGACTGTGGGAGTCATGGAAACGACCCCTGGAGATCCTGCTGGTGTTTCCTCAGAAAACCTTCGACTCCCTCTGCTGGAGCTGAACAAACAGAGCTGCAGCTCACAGACAACAAAAGCTGCTGCAATACATGTTCATTATAACCTTAACCTCATGTCAGTCTGCATGTAAAACCAGTCTAGATGTTACTAGAAAACTGGAAACATTTCATAATTTTTTTTTAAGCATAATTTAGGAAATGTTGCTTCCACATAGGCCTATTGATCTTTACTAATACCATTTGAGACAAAAAAAATCTTGGATTAGTCTTTCTTCTTTAATGCAAGAAAAACATTTCAAGCAAATGAATGTCTTTGTCTTCAGAGTTCTCATTTATGCTGAGATCTGCAGTGTTTACGTTCATCATTCTTGGTGAAGTATGGCCATCTAGTGATATACAAGTGTACAACACTTCATGCTCTAATCCTCTGCTCATATGTTAATTAAAATGTAACTCATTATATTATATTATATTATATTATATTATATCATATCATATCATATCATATCATATCATATTATATTATATTATATTATATTATACAAGTAACATGCTTGGAACTATTATGATTGATTGTTTTGAAAGAAGTCTCTTCTGCTCACCAAATCTTCATTTAATTATAAACATAGTAAAATTATGAAACATTATTACATTTAAAATAGCTGTTTTATAGGCTATATATATATATGTTACTGTTAGTCATGTCACGTGATCCTTCAGAAATAATTTTAATATGCTGATTTCCAGCTCAAGAAACATTTTTTCATTATTATAATTATTGAAATTATTATAATTCAATTATTATCATTATTATTGAATACAATTGTCCTACCGAGTAGTTCTGTGGGAACCGTTTATTTGAACCTGCGCTCAGGTAACAAACACCTGGTCATGTGACTCGTTGATTGATGACGTATCATTGCTGCCAAAGTCTCGTTTTTGTAATCTGGCGTTTTTTGTGAAACTTACGATAAACATTTTATACATATTCGCTGATTCTGCGTGATTATGTCCACGGATGTTTTGGAAGCCACAGTAAGTAGATTCATTTTCGTCTTTATATTAAAGAGACTGTTTACTGACTGTCACCGTGTTAATGAACTATCGCGTTCATTTTACGTTTATAATTGGTTTTCTTAAACTTCTTAATGAAGATAGAACATTAAAAATTAGGAGAAATCTCTAACAATAATGAAGTTTGTTGTCACTTGGAGTTGTCAAATGTTTGAGCCAAACATTCAGTTTGAGCACTGAATAATTGAGGCCTGTTAATTATGATTTCTGCCCTATTTTGTTCTTTCTTTCTTTAATTCTGCTGAAAATGTGGAAATGTGTTTCTGTATAGAAATGCATCATGTTTCAGAGTCTGTAAATTAATGTTTATTGAGACGAATTGCAGTAAACTTTATGGAAAAAATATTTAAAAAAAAATATACTTCTTTTTTAGTAAGTTTAAAACACTCAATGTTAATCAGTAAACCACATGTCCTGCAGGGAATGATGTGTGGTGAAGAATTTAATGGTTGGTCACAAAATTAGAACGACTGTGACTTGTGATTTAAAAAGTTGCTTTCTAATAAAGACAATGCAAATCATCATCAGGTTCATGTTTTGGCCTGGCCAGAGTCCAGATTTGACTCCTTTTACATTAGAGACTGTTTTTTAATTACTCATCAGCTGTTGGAAGATATCGTCACTGAGAGGAATAGCATTAGCCATGTCTCGGTTTGAAGTTCATGTTATGTGGAGGTCACATTTATTTGGCAACACATGTTGGGTGTATTTACTGTAATTTTAATATTCTTCTTTTTCTTTCTATAAATGCAACCTCTGGAGGACATAGCCATTAAAATGAATTGCACTTTTGAAGGACTGAATATAATAAGATGCTAAAAAGCAAAAGAATTGTGACTAGCATATGTCTGTAGTCTGTTTTTGTATGAATTTTTGGTATTGTAGATCACTCAATTTAAAACAATTATTTTATCTTGCCTGCCCAAAGAAGATGAGACAAATCAGTTTTTGCATTAAATTATTTTTCATTCAGATGGATATTTTCCTCATGTTCATAAAAGTAGTATTTTTATGAAGATTTTGTTACAGTTCTACAGAAGACAAGTGTCATTATTTAGCGTAATTCAATTCCTTTCAGCTCAATAAGAGTCAATAATTTCTGAATTGATACCAGAGCAGTTCCATATACCCTTTCATTTACTGTATATTTTAATGTAGTCTGACCGCTCACATTAAACAACTATAGATAGCCTATATTTTTTACACATGGTTTTTGATTTGAAGAAGAACAATCAATGCATTTGAATGAATGTGAATTTGATCTTTATTTTATATCATGGATGAAATAAGACACATACAGTGTTATATAATCATAATGTTTGCATAACAGTCAAAGTGACTAAATAATTGGTACTCTGAAACTTTCAGACCTGTGCTGCATGTAATTAATAGCATTATGTAAAATGCAGGATTTTCAAATGACTTGTTTACTGCAGTTTTTAATACATTTTGTCAAACAATTATTTTATGTATTTGTAGGAACTAATTATTGCTAATAAGAGTAATGAGATAAAAAGATCCTCTTGAAGTTTCAAAAGAACAGTTAAAATAATTTCAATTATCAAAAGCAAAAATTCAGATCTCCATATAAAGAAGGTATTAGCATTTAAATGATTAGTAAAATATTGTGTATTAAAAAGTAAATAGTTCAAACATTTTTAAAAAGCTTAATAACTTTTAGAACCTAACCCTCACAATCTAGCATTTTCTTCAGAGAGGTTTTTCAACTACAATATTATTCAAAAAGACTTACAATTAATAATCCACTTATTCTTTTCTTCACTGATTATTCATTATATTTGTTCAGAAGTATTTGCCCAAACTCTCAATGGCATCCTCTTTTGTGTGGTTTCTCCATTCTTCTGGGATCTCACCTTTACCCTGAAATTTTTTATTGTGGTGATTTTCCAGCTCTTTCTGGAATCTGCAGACAAACCACTTCCAGTACGACAGCTCAGTGAGGTCAGGAGTGATGCTCCATTCAGCATAAACGCCTCCTGCTGTCTTGTATTCTTTATATGGAAAGTATTCTTCAGATTCAGGAGATTTGTGAAACCTCTTTGTACTTGTCACTAGAGTTGTGCAAAAATCTGCACAAAAATCTTGTGTTCCTCTGTAATGCCATCCATTCAGCCCATTAGGTCGATGGAAAGGGACACTGTGAAGTTGTGGATCATGGTCCTCTGCTGTGTTGGTGCAAATGGCTTTACAGAACGGACACTGAACCCAACAGCACGTACAGAAGTGTTCAATTAGAATCTCATCAGGCCTGTTTTTGTACTCGAGCTTCTGTAGAAATGATCCTGTACTGAATTCCTTGCTCATGTCAGATAGGAAGGAAGGAAGTTGTTTTTTTATTACCTCTGCTAAGACTTTTACATTAACATCATCACGACTCACTCCTTCTAGATCCTTTTCAGAGAATATCAGCACATGTGATAACTTCTGTGCGAAGGTCTTCAACCACAGATCAGCATCTCCACTGTTTTCACCAACCCTTTCAGATGCTCCATGCACTGCTTGTATGATCTGAATCTCCCTCTGACTTAAATCGTTTGTCATCTTGGGCAGAACACTGTTGTTGAACTGATCAGTGATGTACCGACTGACTTCATCTCTGATGAAACTCTTGAAGTATTCTGTGGGATTTTGAATGTAGGTGACATATGCCTCAAAATCCTCTTTTTCTGCCAGTGTCTTCAGGATGTGTTTCTCCAGATTAGATCTGTTTCCATTCAGCGATTCACAGTTTGTTGTCATTTCATCTGCCAGATCCCGGGCAGTGGTTTTGTAGACACTCTGCTGAATGGGTTCTTTAAGTTTGTTACAGACGATCTCACCCATAATAGCAGCTGATGTTGCTCCCTGACAGTGCTTCTGGAAAATCCTGTAATATTCTTCTCTTTTTCTGCTAAAATAAAGAACGGGGTCATTGGCTTCCCTGAAGATGTTGTGTTGATCAGTGAATGTCTTTTGTTCTTTGTTACAAATGGAAAGTACCACATCATCGACGAAGTGTTTCTTGAACACATATTTCTGTTGTCTTTGCTCAAAATCTATTATTTTTGCCTTGATGAATCTAATGAGTTCTTGAATGTAGCTTTTGTTGTAGCCCATCTTTGCTATGCCATATGATATGATCATTTTGTGTGCTTTTTGAGAAATGAATGCAAGCAAGTTTCTTATTTGGTTATCATCCTCTTTAGAATATTCAGTCCTTGTGCTTGTAAATACCTTTGAAATAAATGTGTGTTTTCTAACCTGTACATAGTCTGAATAGGTTGGCAACTCCAAGACATCACGTTGTTTGCTCTCTGCCCGGTGATCTAGTACAGATGAACTTGCATTGATGTCCCTGAGGAGTTCTTTCAGATCTCTTAAAATATCAATGTCTTGGACTCGAGGTGTGTCTTTGATAATCTCTTTTAAACAGGTTTCCCAAAAGTTACCAAACTCTTTTTGCAGGACCTTATCGTCATTTGCTTTGTCTTTAAGAGTCAAGGCAAGATTTTTGGCCTTCTCAAGGAGAACATTTTCATTTTGTGTTCTCTGACCGTCAATCTTTTTCTTCAGGTCTTTCTGCTGAAGCACCTCGTTCAGTTTCCTCTGTGTTTCCTTAACAATATTTTCTTGTATGTCTGAGATTTTTATTTCAAAAGATGTCTTCCACTGAATCAATATCATGGCATTGGTGTCTTTCGCAAAGAATTCTGACAGAGATTTTTCCACTTCAGTTTTTTGTACATTTAGTTCTCTTCGAAGTTGTGTGTCCTCAACCACATTAATTGCTCTATTTTCTATTTGGTTCTGTAGTTTGTTTTCAATGTCCAGCATGGCCTTCCTAAGACTCCAGGTCCACTTACCATATTCTGTCTCCAGTTTTCGATAAGCGGCGATCTCCAGGGCATTTTTGAAGCTGAACACAAAGCGTTCCTTCAGCAAAGCCTCCCAGAGATTTGTAATGTGACTTTTTATATCTGTCAGCATCATGCCGCTTGATTTTGAGACATGAGAAAGAACAGTTTTCTTAAGGTCTTGAATGTTTTCACAGTATGAAGGGTTCGGTGGTGCCATGGGTGGGGTGCCTTCCCAGAGCTGAGCAAAATACACCACATCCTTCTGTACATCAAATCTAATGACATCACTGAAACGTTCTGCATTACACACTTCATCTTCAGCAGCTAGTTTTGTCATCTTATCCAGTGTCTCCTGCAGTCGTCTCCTTCCCTCTATGTTTTTCTCTCTAGCTGCGACGTCTGAAACGTTCTGATGCACAAACACACAGCTGGGAGTCAGTCTGACCTCCTTCATCCTCATGAAGGCCTGAACCACAATCTGGAGAATGTCCTGCATCTCAGATGGGTTTTCTCCAAAGATGTTGATCAGTGTCATATTTCCAAGCCCAATAACAAATGTGGCCAATTCGTTGTCATGATGTCTTGTTGATTCTCCAGACAGTTCTAGAGCACGAAGACCTTCAGTATCAACAACCAGAATATAGTCAAAGTTCATCTGTGTTTTCATCTTGTCTGAGACTTTGACCAGCTGCATGAAGGCTCCTCTGGTGCACCTGCCAGCGCTGACCGCAAACTGGAGCCCAAACATAGCATTAAGCATGGTGGACTTCCCAGAGCTCTGAAGCCCTAAAACTGACAAAACAAAGACTTTCTTGTTTCCTAGTTTCAGGATAAGATTATTTAGAACAGCAGAGATCCAGACCAGAGGAACATGAGCAGCATCTCCATCCATCAGCTCCAGTGGAAACCCAGAGATCATCATGTCTGCTGCGAGACTTGGGAGAGAAGAGAAGTGAAACTGAAGGTCTGTCTTGTTCTTCTTCACAGATAAACATGATTCATAGATCTGACCAATCTCTCTCATGATGTGCTCCAAACCAAAGGTGGCATCTTGAATTTTCTTGGATAATTCCACAAGTTTTCTTTGTTCCTCATATTTATTACTGCTTTTACTTAGTTTTGAGAGTTCTGACCATGTTTTATCATACTTGTGAAGTAGATCAGACAGATCAGCTGAGGTATGTTCATCCAGGAGTATTCTGAGCCATTTAAGAAAAAACATTGACTTATTTGCATTATGTGAGTTGATTTGTTTAATGAATAAATGTATAAAGTCACTGATTTCCCATTTATTCTGCTTTTCACGGATTTTTCTAATCTCAACTTTTTTCTTACTAATTTCCATTTCTAGGTCATCCCCTTGAAGTCGATTTAGTTCTTTATTCATCTTGCACCACTGATGCCACAGTTTGCCCTGACAGGGCAGAAGTGATTCTTTTATTTTTGTCAGATCGTTTTTCGGCAGTAGCTCCATCATTTGTTGTGCTGCCATCTTTCCTGTCCCGCAGCCATCATCCTCATCCTCATCTACTCTGATGTCTGAGTGTTTGGACACATCTTCAAGTCTGAAAGTAGAAACAGATTCTGAGATACACTTTGTAATAGCTTGTCTGAGTTCTTCAGACACCTCTGCAGCACCTCTTTCTTTCAAACCAATTTTATATTTTCCATTCCTCTGCTCAGTGAGAGCTCCTTTATCATCAGAAAGAAGGCAAATCAGTGGCTTTGGGTCCTTGTAGAGGTTTTGGATTTGTGTCATTCTTTGGTCATTCCTGCTGAGCTGTGCTAAGACCACAACATTGATTGAGGCCATTTCAGTCATTATATCCAGCTGTTTCTCATGTTCTCCAGCATCACCGTGTAGATTACAGAATGCAACACGGTCAGTGAATTTATCATCATGTGTTCCAGTAGGGCAAAACCAGGCAATCTCCACTACTCCGTCCATCAGGACTCTGGTTCTGCTGCTGCCTGGGCAGTGTCTGTGGAAGAACGTGTTGTGTTTCTCATTAATCAGACTGTTGATCAGCTGAGACTTCGATGAAGACACAGAGCCACATCTGAAGAAGAACACCATTGGAGTTTCTGCCTTCCAGACTGGCTGGGTTTGACTGATGGTCTCATCATTGTTATTTTTCTTCTTCCAGCTTTGGTTAATTTCTCTGAATGTCCAGAAAGGAAACTCAGTCTGTCGTGTGAATGGATCAGGAACAAGCAGAGGCAGAGCGTATCGGCACTGGAACAGTTTAGTGACCATCAGCTGCTTCAGGAAACCATCAGCACAATGAAACACAGCCATCTGAAGATCCATCGGGTGAATGTGGTCTGTGTTGCTCTCTCTTTCATCAGACAAAGATGGACTTTCAAAAAGTTCACTAAACACATCAACAGTGTCTGCAGATGTTTGTTTGGCTTCTTCTTGTTTGACGTGGTGCTCACTAGTCTTTGTAGCAGTGATACTTCTTGCTTTGTAGTTCATCATCAGTAGTTTCTGTAAGAACATATGAACCAGTTGATCCTCAGAACAAGATCCATGAGATTGTAATGTATGTGCAGTTATCTGAAGAACATCCGAAGCTGTCAGTTTATAGTTGCACTTGGTTTCAAGTTGAAGTCTATGATAAAGTTTCTCTACTTCCTTTTGCATTTCTTCCCCATTTATTCCAAAGTCTTTGGCTGTATTGACCTGTAAGAGGAGAATCAAAGCTAATTAAATACAGTCATTTTACTAACAAGATATTTTCTGGAGCCACATAGCTTCATACATAAGTCAGAAATGTTCAACAACTTGGACTTGTGTGTGTATTTTAGGGGTGTAACAATTTGCATATTGTGCATTCTACCATTCATCGTCATTTTCCAAATCAAAGTGATCATCAGCAGATCAAATGCAATTTCTACTGGGGGAAACCTCCACAGCGCTACTTATACAGCTGCAGACTGCAATCATGATTTCTACTGAGAGGAAACACCCCCACTCCTCCTCGATCGTGAGGGGGCCCGAGGAGACATGCTGTCCAGGGGGCCCAGAAACCGTAACTGTGCCCCTGAACACACAATATACACCTCAATATTTCAACGCCAGCATAAAATTTGCATGATGCATTGCCATGCAAGCCCATCAGCAAAAAACTTCACATCTAGTTTGATATGTCTGGTAGTGTCACCATGACATGGTTGTTTGCAATCATGACATGTAGTGTCATAAAAAGGAAGTAGAGCTTTATAGGTTGATTTAATGTAACAACTCATGCAAGTAATATGGAGCGATAGTGGGATGCAAATATTTTGGTGTGCACACACAATTACACCTCAGGTTTCCATTAATGTCCATCTAATTAAAAAAAAAATTGGGCATCCCTACTTTACTATGTAAGTGTTGCGAAAGTGCAACCCAGCTCTGCGTACAAAGCATTCTAGCGAAATATGGTTTGATTATTGTGAGTGCGATTTTCATCTAAAAATAATTGAAACTGAAATTGAGAACCTCTAATTAAATTTACTTCTGTTCTTTTCACACTATACTTTTCATCTAAAAAAAACAAAAAAAAAACATACTACCCTTTATTCGGTGCTAAACAGAGGAGTATAGAAGAATGTTCAGGGTGCCATGGGACGTGCTCTCCATAGAGGATTAAAACGGTTACATAAAATGAAACGTGGGAAATGGGCTAATAAGTATAGATTTGCACTGTCTGTTTGCTTACACATATTCATCAGAGTGGAAACTTTAAAGTTCTTAAGGTAGAAGTGACCATGCTCTTAATTGTAGATTAAAATGAAAGGAATAAAATGTACTATAATAAGTGTAGAATTGCACCATCACAGTCTCACGACCAATTCGCACGAGGTGGCAAATTCATACGAATTGGCAACTCATAAAATATGTACGATTTAGCAACAACGTAAAATATGTACGAATTGCCGTGAGGTCTCTTTACTCATTTGCATCAATCAGAATATAAAAAGTGAGAGATGTTGAGACGTGAAAAGATAAATATTGACCTATTGTGTGTACCATTGTGCTTCCCGCTTTTTTGGGAAAAATCGCTGCATTTGGGATAAAACAAAGAATTATTATATGTCAAGAAGGTTGCACTGTCTGTTTGTTCACTCAGGCACAAACTGTATAGTCAATAACATAGTCCTGCCCCTGACAATGATTGACATCATTCCATGTAGGTATCGTGTAGAGATTTCATTTGAGATTTGACAGGTTAGTTGTGCAATGCAGAGAGATTAAAAAAACAGATGTGGTAGTTGGGGCTGGGCAAAATATAGCGGACAATATATTAGGCACATCTCATCAATAAAGTTGGTTCTTTGATTAGCGGTAAATCTCAGTCAGCTGTTTTCAAATGGAGCACCAGTTAAAGCACAGAGCCGTAGATCACTGACAAGTTATGCGTTGGCACCCTAGTGGTAATTAATATCACTATTTAAATATGACAGGAGTCTCCATCCTAGAGAAACAAAGCAGATCGACCAAGTCCTGAGTCTCCAGCCTCTAGAGGCGGAAGACACACAGACACTTGCAACAAGATTCATCTCCAGAGAGCAAACCTTCACTCCAAGGCACCTTTGCTTGCATGTTCCAAGCAACGATCTTCTGCACCTGCTCCAGGGCCATATCTGCGTGTTCAAGATTTAAGGACCTTTTGTAGCTCCAGGAGATCAGCATCCTCCAGCTCTTCGTGTTCAAGGCTGGAGAAATGGATTCCTGGTCCTTTACCCACTGTATCGTTACCAGCACAACCAGTGGAAGAAGTCACCGCTACCGGACTGCTCACTCGACCACTGAGAACATAACTATTACTTATCCAAACCTCTTCCTGAGACCTTGGCATTTTTGTGTTCTATCTCCTAACTGCTCCCCGGGCGTCACAGAAATGGCTGCCCACCAAATTGAAAAACTACGGAATGCATAGCTGATATAAAACATTGGATGTCAAGTAACTTCTTACTGTTAAATTCTGACAAAACAGAGGTGTTAATTATCGGACCTAAAAAACCCACA
>JAUCMU010000042.1:19655583-19678111 GCA_032275025.1 Enteromius treurensis
AATGGTCATTATTACTGCTCTAGCTCTTTTCTTAAAGTCACTTCACTAATTTGTGAAGCTCAATTATCTTCTGCTGCGCATCATAAATATATTCTTTGGTTTTGGGCTTTGTTTTCCCTCCTATATATATATATATATATATATATATATCTGTTATACAGGAAACCATGGCTGGATATTTTCATGTTCATAATCACCCTGGAGTACTCAAAATTGTGAATATGAATGGAATAAGAATTTGCAGGGGTGCCATGTGGCAACATGTATTGGAGAAAAATACATGTTTATATATGACACATATAATATATACATGTAAATATTTTCAAAAAATAGAAATGTAAACAGTACACAAACATATATTATGTAATAAAAATGTTTATTTTGGATGCGATTAATCACAATTAATCATTTGACAGCACTAATACATATACACTTCAGAAAACTGAAAAACACTAAACATAAAAAAGGATCACACACTAACAAACTTTTAGGTCGTTCTGAACACAACAAATAAAACAGATGTGTGACAAATCAGCTGGAAAAATCACACTTGATGTTTGGATGGAATCAGAATCTGAATTTTCTATGAAATCAACTCATATCTGCAAACTTTCCATGCATCCAGAGCAAAATTCAGTGCAGATTTAAACCTAGTGTGTTTAGTTTTCTTGTGCTCTTCGCTGCAGTCAGGAGGCGAAGCTGCTGTGGGTCTTCTGTTAGCTCTTTAATGAAGCTGATGAAGCTCTTAGCTCTGACACACACTGACACACACACACACTTCCGCTCCTCATCAACCACAGCGTTGCACAGTAGCAGTGTGTCGAGCTGCAGGAGTGTGTTCTCAGGAAGCACTGTAACCTGAGCGTGGGTGTTTAGACACACCGGGTCTCCCCAAAAACGACATGAAGGGAACCCCGGTGTACGGGAAAGGGCCGGAGCATCTGTTCGGAGAAAGACAGAGCCGTCTCTGCTTCTCGTGTAATCTTGATAGATGCCAAACCAGACAAGAATGACTCCTCAAAATCATGTGTGTTGTTGGAGCGGAGGACATCTGCTGCTTTGCTGAGAATAAAACAAGACCTCAGCTCAGGAGGCTAGAAGATCTCAGAGATGCAATGCAGGACCTGTGAAAAAAAAACTTGCAACCTCTTGCAAACACCACACCTGACAGGAAGCGTTCTCTCAAAGTTATGAACAAGGGTTTTTTTTCCAGTAACCTTAATAGAACATTATTGGAAGTGGAATTAAATGTTATTTACTCTGCGTGGAACTGTTGTGCTTTAAGTGAATATTAAACTCTTTTTATTTTTAACTGTTCCTTTAGTGCTGACAAATGATTCCACAATCCTAATAATCTCAATTAATCAGGTCCTAAATAAGTTATATAATATATGTGTGAATACTGTGCATATATGAATACAAATCAAGCATGCATGCATTTCAGAAAGATTGTACATTTAGACATATTTGTAGATGCATGTAAATATTTTCAGAATATATACACGTATGTGTGTGTATTTATACACATGATAAATATACACAGTATACATACATATATTACTTAAAAACATTATTTTGGAGGCGATCGTTTGACAGCAATACCAATATTAGAAATGATTCATAAGCAACCAAGCTGACAGGAAACGTTCTCAGAACGTTGTCGAAATGTTTTCTTAAAGTTGTAAACAAACCTTTTTTTTATATTTTTAATAGAATGTTGATTCAAAGTTATGAGGGCCTGTATTCACAAAACATCTTAAGGTTAAAGTAGTTCCTAACTTGTCGATTTAGGAGAAAATCTTAAAAATATTATTTGCATTTGTGCTCTAAGAGTATTTCACAAAGCATCAGGCTAAAACAAGCTCGTAAATCTGTGAAGCGTTAGGAGTAGTGAAGAGAAACTCCTAAATCCTAAATATGTATATTCAATATTTGCATTACCAGAACATGTACATATATACGATATTATATTGCTAAACTAGCGACACTCAGTCTGCATTTTAAAATCTTTATTTCATAAAATTGTGCTGTGCAATATTTCTCTGACAGAGACTCCTCCCCTCTCCTATCAGCCAATCACTGTGTGCATGGTTAATAAGCATGCTGACATCATCCATAGCGACAAGGTCAACTCCGGCCTTTCTCTGAACATAAGACTTCTCTCTGTTCCTTATTGTTTTAAGAGAAAACTATGCACTTAAAACTTACTATTTTAATTTTAGAAAACTTTCAAATGTAACCTACTGTAGTAGACACGGAGCGTTCTGGGAACGTTCTTCCAGTAACATTCATAGAAAGTTTGTTCAAAGTTATATATTAATAACGGTCTCAAAACTATTGCTACTATTTGTTATTTGGAATGTTCAAAATGTAACAGTCCCATAATCTTAGCAAAAGGTTACAAATGGAATGTTTCGTTAAAATCTGGAAAAAACTGGGCATTTTGAACTTTTAGAGTCAGAAATAAAATCTTTCTAACTTAAAGTGAGCACAACGTTCTTAGAAAGTGTTTTTGTTTGCTGGGAACTGAACAGTTCAGTTTTCACCTCAGGTTGGTCAGGAAATACAAAAACCTGTTTGCTTCTTCATTCGTACCTTAGAAATCCCTCCCAAACTGCGGGACGAGGATGCATGCGATGGCTTGAGAAATATCTGCAAGTGTCAGAGGAAGTAGTACATGTGTGTGAACTAGAGCAAGAAAAAGCCCCTTTGAAGTTGTTTGCACGGTGGTCTCGCTGCATGTGTGTGTGTGTGTGTGTGTGTACGCTGCTGTCCCTCTCGACACTGGTTGGTTTTTCTTGAGAAACATAAACCACGAGCCCAGAGACACGGCTGCCAGCGTATCATCAAAGACAAGATTCGCTAGAAGCAGGTGCAGAATCATCCCACAACATTAACACTGTCGTCTCTGATAAAAAACACACCTCACCACCGCACCTGACCAATCACAATCCACTTCTTTCACTTCACACTTATCCTCGGGAACATGCCAGCTTATGAGAGGCTTCTGAATGGCTTTTCGTAAATAATGCACTGGAAACAAGCGGGAGGCATTGACACAGGCTCTCTCAGACTTGTGTAGGCAGTCAAGGGTTGATCTGGGTCACATGAACGCCGCTTTCCTGTTCACAGTAAGTCTGGTTGAGGGTTTCTGGGTGGAAAGCCCACTACTGTGATATGACTCTGCACTATCAGGTGCACAGATACCTTTCTGTCAGCCTTCCTTTCAGCAAGACCATGCCTAATCACTGGCCTAAACTGAAGAATTTCTTGCACTTTAAAACAGAACTGATTAACTTGGCTACATTTATTGTGCTAAATAATAACACTATTATCATCACGAAATTTGCTCAGCCTGAGACCATCAAATATTAGGACGAGTGTGTTTCTTCATCAGATCTGGAGAAATGTGTCTCTGCATCAGTGTCTCATCAGTAGATGTGAATGGTTGCTGTCAGAATGAGAGTCTGATATAAAAACATCAGAATTATCCACAGCACTCCAGTCCAGCAGTTAACATCTGGAGAAGACACAAGATCACACTAATCCAGCATTAAGACCTTTTTAACTAAAATATAAGTCCGTAATAAAGGTTTCTCCTGTGAAAGAGTCTATCTCTCAGTAGGGTGTTTAGGCAATTGCGTGGGGCCCTGGGGTCCAGAGGGGGCCCCAGCGGAAAGCAATTTCTTCTGATGGGAATCAAGGGCCAATAGTGGACTACTGATAAGCTTCAAACAAACAATACTGTTACTGATACGTGTGTAGTTTTATCTCCATACTTCTGTGATACTGACGAATTAGAAGCTGTTCTCATAAACCCATCTCAAGCTGATGACGTGCAGTTTGGCACCATCTCATTCTCTGTCCGGCACACGTAAAATAATAATAATGCTTAAGATAAGGTACAATTGATATATCTTAACTTGCAAAAAATACGTGAAACCATTAATCATTGTATTTAAACCATTAAGCACTCGTGCGCTCTCCAGAGACTCACACACACTCAACAATTGCCCCATTGTAAAAACTAAAATACGCAGCATGATCAAACATTTAATTACATATTTTTAAATAAACAAAAAGTCTATCAAATCTGATGAAAAACAAACTCATCCTAATCTTTGATTTTGCACTAATCTTTTGATTTGTGAAATGCAGCTTTATTAAGGTGGGTCTCAAGAGTGTTTATTATCTCTAGGATTGTGGAATTCCATTTTAACTGGTCCTATTTTTGCAATCATCAGTCCATTCATGTCGTGCGCAGCTGCCGCGGTCCGTCTCCAGATACCACAGGACCGTCTCATCATGTGTGTCTTGTGTGTTTTGACCCTCATCCGCTGTAACGCTCGGCGTATCTCCTCTCTTGTATGCGTCGTTGTGTGCGAGCTGCTGGTTGCCATGGTTTCGACGGTATTGGCGGATGCTTTCAGTTAGCTAATCCTGCTCGATGCTCTCCAAGCCCTGAGATGAATACACTTGATGCCAGACGCAGCTGGCCCTGCATTCAGTCCTGCACATTCACGGGCCCATCGACTCAATAGAGCAGCTAGTCAAGCGCGGACCGGGTCTGAGCCGGCGCCTGCTCATCTCGGCTGTGAGTATAAAAACATCAGCACTCATCACAGACTCAAGTACAAGTTGTGCGGGCAGGGATGTTGTGTAAGAAGCCTGCTTGCTTTGGACAGCACATCATTTGGTATGTGATACATATGTTCCAAAAAAAAAATCTACCTGTTATAAACTATTAAACTATATAAGATATTAAACTACATATAGCAGATCTCTGGAAGTGTTGCATGGGAATTTTGTTTACAAAACATAAAAAATTTAGTTTACAATGTATGGTAAAGTTCTACAAATAAAATGATTTTACAAATAAATAATATTTTGGTTTAATTATACCATGTTTTTTAGTTTTTGTCTGTTTTGATTTAGTTTCAGATAATGCATGAATAGGGTTTGATTGGAGAAATGAAATATAAATTCAATGCATAAAAATTATAAAAATTAAAAAAAAGGAAAAAAGCACATTTATGTGACGCAATGAATTTACATAAGTGTCGAATGTACAAATAAAGCCTTAATTTAGTTTAGAATAATACATTAATATGTTTAGCTTGGTATAATAACATAAATAAAATGACTAAATTATTAAAATAAATAAGAAAATTATAATAATATAAAATGAAATATTAACAAAGTGATTTCATATGGATATCTGTGTAAACTCATTTATCTTCTTAGAATTAAATTCCATTTTTGTCTTTCTCATTCTGTTTTAATTTAGTCTGAGTTTGAAATTATGCAGTAATCTATTTACCATGCTATAATACACCAATAATCAAACTGGTGCTGTTAACTGATTATTTGCATACAAAATAAAAGTTTTAGTTTACATAATATGTGTGTGTTCTGTGTATAGCTATTTTGTATTCATAAACACACACACATAAAGTATGTATTTTTACATGTCTGTATTTATATTCACATAATATATATTATAAATATATTAACATAACCTGTGTTTCTGAAATATATAGGTGTATGTGTGTGTGTTCATATTTACATACAGTACTAAATATACTCAGCACACACACATATATTACGTAAACAAAAATGTGATTAATCGTTTGACAGCAGTAAATCAAATAAAAAAAAACTAAATGATTGAAACAAAGTATTGTGGGCTGTCTGGCCACGAGTGAAGACAACATGATGAAAAAGTTAGTAAACCCCCCATGCAGGGTTGAATTCTCACACACAGCTCTATTCATCGCGGGGTTAAACTGATTGACATGCTTCTTTGAGCGTCTGTGTTTGTGTTTCAGTGGATTAGTGTTCCACTGACATGATGCTGCTGTCTCGTCTGCTCCTTCCAGAAATACAGCAGAACAAAGCCGGAGAGAGACATTTATGACCTGAATCTTTAAAACTAGGTCTGATGTTGCTGGATCAGGAATGCGTAATGCAATCTTCACCAATCTGCAACATTATCTGCCATTTAGCTGACAATATGAAGCATTCCCAACCGCTTTTGCTTCCGTAATGTGACGTATTTATGAGCCAATCTGGATATCCAACCAGGAAAAAACACACACAGACACACAGAGAGGAATTTGATTTTATCCATTTGATTGGATTGTGAAATGTGTCCATAAATAGTTGTTTGGCCGTCAGTTCTGGCCTAGATTGATGTCAGCTGAAAAGCACTTATTCCTTTTCAGAAATATTGCCAGCTCACAAAAACATGCTCAGAGTAAGTCATGAAACCGAATGTTCTCTGTGCACTTTTGAAATGTTTTAAAAATGTTTTTTTAATGTTATACAAGCGTTAAAACATTTAAACATCATTTACTCACCCTCGAGTAGTTCCAAACCTGCAAACCTGCCGAACACAAAGGAAGATATTTTGAAGAAAGTTTGTAACCAGGCTGTTTTGGGTCACTGCTGACTTAGTCAATGGTGACCCAAAACAGCCTGGTGAGTAAATGATTTTTGGGTGAACTATTCCTTTAAGGAAAATTGCATCATTTTTGCAAACATGAAATGATTTCTAATGTTATACTTGCTTTGGAATGTTTCTGAAAATGAACGTCCAACTAAAACGTTTCATAAATAACATTCTGAGAATGTTATTTAGACCAAATAACATCACTTTGAAAGGTTCCCTGTCAGCTGGATAATGACGATTTCTTGACAACAATACAAAACATAAAAACAGATGTTACATTTTGATCAAAGATTATTAAGAAAAACATTTTTGATTCTCTGATTCACTCCCAGTCAGACCGTGAAATGTAAATAGGGTGAATTTCAATTTTGTGTGCTGACTTTAATGTCAGTGTTTACCTGGACTCGTTTTCATTTGTAAATGCCACAGTTTCACTGTCAACACCTGAGGACAGATATATTACACATATGAATCATCAGGTTGCTGTTTGTTCATATTAATCTCTCCCCTGGTGTGGTTTCTGCACCGCAGTGACCTCAAAAAACACCAGTTAAAGGGCCGAGGTGCAGCTTCTGTTTTCCCACCACAACACCAAATGTCGGCGCTTCCTCCTCCTTAATGCCCCCTGAAAGTCCTGTTCACACCTCACGGCAGAAGCCATTTGCTTTCGCTTTAGTTCTGATTATTGCTCATTTGGTTTTAGATTATCCAAGGTGTCAGCTCTCCAAATCTAAGATGGATTTAGGAAGTGCTAACACTGCCTTTACACCAGTGTGCTGTTTTAACAAACTCAAGGTGAAAAAAGAAGCAGGCTTATTGCTTTTGAAAGCATATCAATATGTTATATGTTATCTCAAATGAGAGCCATGGGATCAATACAGAAATAAACAGGTATAAACTACAATTTGTGTATTTAATTTTAATTTTTACAAACAGTATCATTCATCTTAACAACCATTACCAATTTCTCAAAATTGTAGTGTGGTAGTCTATTTTGGAGTAAATATGTTTATTTATATCTGTAAATATCATTTAGGCTGCACTTTGATGAATGTTTTTGATCCACTACAAGTGTATATATATGCTTTAAAACCACACGATTGTAAATGTGTTTTCTCGCCTCTGAAATACATTGTGGTATGTGAAGGTTGAAACTAAATATATTCTAAATTTCAAAAATATATTTCATTAAGATTCACTGTTTACAAGATACATTTAGCATATATTTAAATTATATATTTGGTCGATTTTTTTCTTTGCTCTGTAGGGCAACATAGCATGGTTTTGAATGGTTACCATGTTTATGTACACTCATATTTACACGATATTCCAATAATTATCATGATACTGTGTTACCTAAACAGCTTGCTCATACCGCGTTACTCTTTGCATGTGCTTAACTGTTGTCATTCTGTAACATTTTAATCGGATCGGAAGAAATTTTGAAACGAAACTGGATTTCTGCGATGACGATTCTACCGCTGAATTAGCGGTAAAGGTTTTGCGTAAAACAAAAAAAACACACACAGTATTCCATGGCTTCCTGTTGCCATTCTTTTAAAACCTGGGTAGGGTGTGCAGGGAAGAGAGGTTTGGCTTAAGTGTTAAAGGTGTTTTCATTGGCCACCGAATATGCCAGTCAAACGTTCCTAGAAGCCTATTGGCCACTTCGGTGGGTCTATCGCTCCATTTCGCACTGTTTCTCAGTCCATCTGTCTTTAACCGTGCGTCGTCTCATTCCGCGCGTTAGTCTAGTACGGAGCAATTTACAGCAAAATCCCGCTCGCATTACGTCAAAGTTAGATATTCCGTTGATCGCATCATTTCGCAGTTTATTTGTGTTGAGTGTATGGTAAATATCAAAGTAATCGCGTCATATACCCAGACCTAGTTTTCTGGGCGTTTGAAATCGGACACCGCTATAACGTCTCCCCTCAGCGCGGAGGGATACACTGTTGGGGCTGACAATGTGGACGGTGCTAAAATGTCTCCTCGGAAGATGAGATGTTACATTTGTAGCGCTCAAAAGAATTAGAATAGAACTTTAGGCAGAGTTACATTCGAGCGCAGTTACATTGTAACAACTCTCGGCACGGACTGTTCGCGTTTCCCGGAAAATTGGACGCGTTTTGCACCGTGAATTAGCGGGACCTGAGGCGCGGAGGGGGGAAATTTTGTCCCCCAACTTTTCTGTTTTTCCTCTCGGGCTGAAGCGCGTTTCTCTCCCGCTGGATGCCTCACGCGTGACGCGAGGAACGGTGAGTATTTACCGCCTTTATCGCATTTCACACATGTAAACGCGCACGTTTTTAACGTTAAGGCTTGTGTTGTGATTGAAGAACTTTTGTTGCACGGTAAATGTGTGTGAAGTGTTTTGTCTATGAGCTTCGGTGTGTGTGCGGGGTTCGAGTCCAGAGGAAACGGCTTCTTTGTTCAATACTGGCAACAATGTCAAGTTTAAAACCCCACGTATAGCTCCTTTTTACCACGGTAACTGTGTGTTTACAACTTTATAGAGCATCTGCTGCTTTTCCGTTTGGATATTTGCTGCAAATCGGGTATTTAAAGTTTTTGATGGTTATAACAGATGAAAGTTTGCGTTTGGGTTAAATGAAGTCATCTGCAAAGTACGTTTGATGCGTTTTACATTCGTTGTGTTTGGAGTTTCCTGCTGTTTGCAGTTCTTCTAATACCCTGGTGTGTTTATTTGCGTTTTCTTGGGAAATAACTTTTACCTTTTCCACTTTTGGGAATGGCTCTCTCGTCTTTTCCTCTCTGGGAAACTAGTTGAGGTGTTTGCGTACTCTTATTATCTCTATTCTCCCATATAGTGTGTTTCTTGTTGTTCTTGTGTAGTTTTCAAACTTTGTGTCGAGGGCCGTGTGTTTCTTTGTGTTGGAGAGGTTGGGGGTGGGGGGGGTCTTGTTCACTATCTAGGGTGAACGTGGCCTGAAGTCTTCATGTGTTGCGGCCTGTTGCTGATCAGCCTTGTGTTGAGTCCCGTGGGTTATTTTCATGTTTTGGATGCTGGTTCGATAATGCTGCGTTTGCACTTGTTGTTGGAGCTTGAAGCCAAGTCAAGTCACCTTTATTAATGTAGCGCACTTAACAGTTCAGATTGTGTCAAAGTACTTAACAGTATCAAATTGGAGAATAGAGTGTCAGTAATGTACAATGACAAGATTAAACACTCAATTTTCAGTTAAAGGCCTTTCATTATTGAATTGGGGTAAAACCATGGTGCAGTGATGTATCAAGTGGTGTTTACATGGTGTTCTTTAAAGAAATTGCATGTATTTTCATGCTACAAGTAAACAAATCAATAGCAATGTCACGACATGTCCAAAATGACTCCAAATGATGGCCATACACTGGTGCCGTGTAACGAATGTCAATAACATTTATTCATGCTTGAATACATGCCCAAAAATATTATTTTACCCACTGTTTTGAAATGTATAGCCTAAAATGCCATGGTGTTTTTTACACTGTTGTTGGGATTCAATGCCCTCAAAACCATGTTAATTCAATTGCAAACGCTACTATTCAAGCGTTTTGTTTTAAGGAGTTTATTCTTTTATTCATCAAGGATACATTAACATTGATTAAAAGTGAGAGTAAATACATTTATAATGTTACAAAATGTGTGAATCCTGAAAAATAAAAGGCATCAGTTTCCACAAAAATATTGGCAGCACGACTGTTGTTAATATTGGTAACAATCAGAAATGTATCCTGAGCAGCATATCGGCTTATTAGAATGATTTGTAAAGGATCACGTGACACTGATGCATTGATCACAAATGACATTTTAACACAAATATAAAACAAATATTACAAATCGTAATATTTCACAATATGCTGTATTTCTATACAAATGGACGGGGCCTTGGTGAGGATGTCACAGAAAAGCATGGTATTTCCATGCTACTTGCCCCAAGCACTTTTTGCTATTCTTTTGTTAGTGTAAACGGTGCAATCTCTAAAGTGAAAGTAAAGCCATTGTAGTGCTGGCTTCATTGCAGCGTTTGTGATCTTTAATGTTTCACCTGTTGATCATCAATGGAGGTGCTGATTATGGTTCAAGTGAAGGTGTTATTGGCGCAGTGATGATGACGAAAGTATTTTTGGATAAGGCTTCTCACTTTTTTTGTCTCTGTGTGATGCAGTGCTGATGTTTAATGAGTTGCTTCATGAATTAAGGAATAGTGTAAAATCGCAGCGCTTCGTTTGGTTCTGTGTGACGTGACATTTATCATCTGAAAGCTGCCAAAATGTTTTTTGCGAAATGTTATGTATTAGAGCTCGTGTAACTGGATTTTTCACGCTATGGAAATGTTACACATGCATTGTTTAATTCCAGAAATCATAGTTGTTTGCGTCTAACTAGTTCCTACACTCTAGCTATGGGTGGTTATTTCTCGAGTGTCTGGACTCGCTGGTGGTCTCTTTTGGTGGTTAACCGAGTTCAGATGTGGTGCATTCTGGGAAAACACACTATTACATCAGGCCTGTAATGCAGAGTAGTACTTCAGACGGAAGAGGCGGTCGGATTATTTTGGATCCTATGTATTCACGTCTGATTTACTAGACCCGGACTTCACAGGTGATCTGAAAGCATGCTTGTCCGTTATGCATCTCCTTCCCTTCAGGATCATAAACCTGTTTGAGCTGAGAGAGAACGAGAGAGACGTCGAGCGAGAGAAGCAGATCAAGAACACACAGGATCAGGATGGCGACGGTGGGGACCGACATGGAGCTGAACGACCTGTTGGACTTCAGCGTTGTAAGTCAAAGAGACTCTTCTGCTGGTTTTATTAACAGATATTCATGCATAGTTGACCTCAAATGTAAAGCAGTGTGACGTGCCGTAAAATTGTGTTTTCACCGTGTTGTATGGTAGTCATAACTAAAAGCCGTTGTTGGGCCACGCACACGTTTTTATTATAGTGTTCCTTATTGCCTTTCAACTTCATATTTGAGGTGTCACAGACACACAATGAAAGCAAAAAATATAATATCAACATTTATACATTATTTGTGTATATTTACTAATATACTTTTATAGTGTTATTAATATTTAAAAAAATAGTTTTTATATTTATTGAATTTTACTGAACATTGAATTTTAGTTTGGGTAATTTTGATGTGTTTTTGTCTGATTTTGTCTGTATGGTCATTAATTATTAAAAATGTGTATAGTAATGTTTTTGTGTGTGTGTGTGTGTGTGTGTGTGTATTTGAAGAGTTCAGATGCAAAAACCTCTAAGTGCCATTTGAAATAGGCATCTAAAAATGAGCATTTTTATCAGTTTCCTATGTTTAGGCTCAGTAATTTTAATGAATAGGTATTTTTCTATGCAATTAAAGTGAAATAACTTATCAGAAATATAGGAGCCTGATTAAAAGGCTCATTTTAGAAGAAAATATCAGTTTACATTTAGAGGCTTTTGCATCTGAACTCTTCATAAATATATATATTATATATAATTTTTTTTCTTCTTAACAATAATACCTTTTATATAAACATAGGTTAATTAAAATAAAGCAAAATTAGAATTTTAACCTGGAAAAATAATTAAAAAAAAATATATATATATATTGGGGGAAAAAATGACCTAAAAATGTTACGTCAAACTGTTAGTGATGCGTAAGATCTTATGCACAAAATCTAAAAAAAAATTTTAAGCAATGGTGTGTATTTTCTTTGCTAAAATATTTTTTTTCTCTCTACGGTAGATGTTTCCTCATCCGGTGTCAAACGGGAAGAACCGAGGCCCTACTTTACCCAGCAGTCAGTTTGGTAGGCAATGTTTTTATTACTCTTCTGATTATAGAAACGACTGATGGAGGATACAGAGAAAAAGATTTAATCTGCAGACGGCTTTCACACTTTTGGAAAATGTGTTTTATCATTGTAAACCCCACCTGCAGAACTTTCTTGCTCTGCACACGTGTCGATGTCGTTCGAGTGTTTGCGAAGCCTGTTTGATCCTCGTCGTTCTGATCCGTCCTGCTCTCGCTGTTTCATGTTCTCAGCTGTCGACCCTCCATCATGGGGGAGGAGAGGATGATGGGAAATGATAGTCGTCCTCTCACCCCTGCGAACAATGTCAACAAACATTAAAACAACACACAAAACAGCCCCCCGCCAACTGCACCGTCTCACCCAAATGGAGTCTCTCTTAAGAGACATTGAGAAATCTGATTGTTTTTGACTTAAATCAGAGGTTTTTGGCTGAATCTCCCAAAACTGAATAAGTTCGGGTGACTTCAACATTTACAGTTGAACTAAAACAAACTTTAATTCAGAAGAAACACGGTTAAATTATTTCGCAGCGACACCAAGGTTGGTTCATCAAAGTTATCTTGACTCAAAAACAAATAAATATATATGTGTGTAAAAATAAATAAATGAATAAATAATATATATTCTATTTTGTTTATTTATTAAATACTTTTTTTAGACTGTGACGTCGTATTTTCCTGCTAGTGGTAAACAATTTGTTGATTAATAAATAAAATTTAGGGCTTAATCAATTCACTTTATGGACAAGTGTCTGTAAATATTAAACTGCAAAAAGTCTTTTAATGTGAAGTCTTCACACAGTCTTCATGACAACCTGCCAAAATAAAAGTTTGGTTTGACTTGATGAATTTGTGACGCATTACTGTGAACTGTGAAATATATTTGTGCTGTGCAATAGAATCGCAAACAAATCACAGTATTCACGCGTAGTTGGGGCGCTTGGACATTTTGAGACTCCGTCCACACGAAGCTGGTGCGTTCCCTATCTGATCTTTTTTTTCCTTGTTTTAAAATTTGCGTAAACAAGAAATCACTGAAAACGGTGTAGTATATATGCCAGACCAGTATGGGGCGCTGTAATTCTGCCGTAGAGATACACTATAAACGGAGAAGAAGACTTTGAGCATGCGCATAACCTTGCGCGCTGTATACGAACCAAGCAGAAGACGACGAAGTTGGCGAATGACGCAGCCGACACGTGATTTGATGACATCATCGTTTCACAAAATACACGGATTAGCTGTGCACATGAAACCGCTGGGGTGTCGTCTTCAGATTTATCCACTTTGGGACCCGGTCTCAAAAAATAGTGGTTTCAGTCTCCTAAAACGCCGGATCCGTGTGGACGAAAGCCAATATGATACAAAATGTATATGTATACAGCGAAACGCGTCTCCGTGTGAACAGGCCCTCGGTTTACTCGCTTCATTCGCGCATGAAATTCGCTTCACAGCAAACACGAATTCACGTCATGGGAGGGGCTTCTGACAGGTGCTTCCAGTCTCTGTACATCGCAAAGGATATGACTCCCTTGGCTACAGTGGAGCGAAGCGGGTTTAAACCCCTCGTTAAAACTCTCCACAGAAGATACACTGTGCCGTCGTGATCACATTTTTCAAAAACTGCGCTGCCAGACATGTACAAGACATAACCTGAAAAGGTTAACATGCTCGTGTTTCTAAGTAAGAACTTAGAGTAAATTCATGTCCATATAGTGACGTGACAAGATCACTACGATAATCTCATGCAACCATTTTAAAATCAAGTAATGCACCCTTCATTCAAAAATCTCTTACTTGTAACATGTGAGCATATTTACTGTACAAAATTTGTCAGTGAACTATGAGGGCCAAAAAATAAATAAAACAATTGTTCATTAATCGTAATCGAGTTAAAATGTTCAATTAATCGAGATTTAGATTTTAAGCCAAATCGCCCAGCCCTAATGCATGATTTGTGTTCGGCTTTAATTATAACCATAAACCTCGATTCTACAGCGCAACTGTCTCTACAAATTAAAATATATATTTTTAAATGGTCATGTACCTTCATTTGGTTTTCATTGTTTTCATAATAAACTTGTAATAAATCATAAATTCTGAAAAATTTAAACGGACAATAGTATCAGAATTTAAAAAAAAGAAGAAAAAAAAAGAAACCTTTTTCATAAGACCGTGTTGTTGAGAAAAATGGTGTCCAATATTGTTTTTTTTCTGATGAAAGTAAGTCAGGTTTAGACTGACGTGACAGTTCGGTCGGCTTTTATTCGCTCTGATTTTGGGGTAAACTGTCTCTTTTAATTGAGCGTGAGCGGCTCTGTTTGAAATCAGATCCGGTCTGGAGACGGTTGGTGTCTTTGTCCGAACGGCACAATCCTCCACAGAAAGGACAAAAGTTCTTCATAACTCAATAGATGCCATGTGGAGGAGCGTATGGTTTCAGCACGGCACTCCCATCGCGCTGATTGAGAGAATATGAGTGTTATGACTGAATCCAGCCGAGACGTATCTGCTCATCAAAGACTTAAACCACATGCTTTCTTTTAGCCTTTTTTGTGTGACTTTGAAAAGCGTCCTGCCCAGTGCTTGTGCTTTGTAATTTATTAGTCGATTGTTTGACATTCTGTGTCTGTTCGAGTGGGAGTTTATAGTGCCTTTATGACACGAGAAGTAAGATTTTCTGTCAAGTTTGAGAGGCCGTTTGCGTCTGTCACCGGCCACAGTTTCATTTACGGAGTACCTGAAACTGAGAATAAGTGAAGTATTTATAACAACAGAACTTGAGTTAAAAATACAGAGAAATGCAAAGAGTCTTCATATGTAGGCGAGAAGAATCATTTTCCTGCAGCGGCGATAATATTCAGCGTATCACTTCATGTATTTCCTCTGAGAGGGCTTCAAATGCCTTGTATTTGACTCATCATTGAGGCCAGACAGCTGATTGAAAATGTTCAGTGCAAGAGACATAAGAAAATTCATAAGAAATTTCAGCTTAATGGCCTAAATTTCTGGATCTTCTCACTTATTGTAAACATTTAGTATACTCTTATATGCTTTACATGCTGATTTAAATGAACATAACTGGAGATACACTCATGAGTGAGGACTAGTAATAATTCACAAGTATAGGCAACATTGCTGTTTATAGTCCAGGGATTTCTTCATGTGTTTTGCTCTAAAAAGATTTTGTTTTTGACTCATCATTTAGGCCACTCAGCTATTATTGCAATACTGATCAAAAATATTCAATGCAATATTTAAAAAATTGCTCATGCGCAAGACATTAACTCACATTAAGAGCTTCTTCTCTCACATATTGTGAATATTCGATATAGCACCTATCTTCAAATAGCAATGCCGATATCACATACTCTAAGTCTTTTGATATGCAGACTAAATAACACTGACCTGAGAGATGTGTATGAGTCAGATCTGGTAATAAGTGGTGTTTGTTTCAGAGGCTGTGTTTGTGTATCTGGGACCCTTGCCGTCGTGACTCAAGCGTGACTCGTTCGGCTCTGTGTTTCTCTCCTCATAATTATAGCTCTGCTGTCTTTGTGTGTGAATGTATGTGTCCTGAGTCACTCTGAGCTCAGCGACTCGCTCACGATCCCCTCAGGAATCAAACTCTTCCGTGTAATTAGCGGGTCTATGCGCGCAGGTAACGCGGATGACACAACACGACCGTGATTCATCCGCTCATAAATCCACTCTCGGTGATCGAATGTCTAGATTTCTTTGAGACAATGTGCACCCTAAAGTTTCAAACGAAACACAATCAGAAGAAAGAAATGTATACAGGTTTGGAACAACTTACGGGTGTAGAAGGCCTTTTCTGCCACTGAATAAAAAACACAAGGTTATTGGGAGAGTTGCACGTTTATCTCACAATTCTGACTTTATAACTTGAAATTGTGAGAATTGTAACAATTTGTTATTCAGTGGTGGAAACAGGTTTTACAACAGGGTATGTAAGTTGATTTCATTTTTTGGCAAACTATCCTTGTTGTGTAAATGCTTGGCCAAAACAAATGGTGTCTTGTATAGGCCTCATTAATGATCATAAGCTATACTGGGATAACCAGGAGGTGTTCACAAGACATCATTTTCAAATGAAACAAACAAACATTGCATTTTGGCCGTTCATTTACTAAAACTTTGTTTATGAATGTCCTTGTTTTAATGGTTGAAGTACATTTTGTTAATTAAAAAGTATGTCTAATCATAACTCATAAGGTGTTACAAGTTCATAAAACTTAACTAAAATGTATATATTTCTTTTTCAATTATGTTACTTCTATTTTATATCTAATGTGATCTTGTTTAATGCATTAAGTAAATGAAATGGTTTGAGTGCAGTAACTCATATAGGATGTCTAATCAGAATTCATAAATCTTTAGTAATTTATTGGATCAATAAGAGTTCCTGATTAGTTGTCTGTTTTAAGTGTATTTAAAGTTAATTCTTTGTTTTTTTTAATAATTGTAATTATGTGATACAAGATTAATTATCAAAAAAAGCTATAAAATATTTAAAAACTGGTAATCAAATGATTGTGAAAAATGCAAACCAGTATTTTGATTAAAAAAAACTAAACTTTTTTTTTTGATAATCTTTGCATTGCTTGTGTTCAGTTTTATTTATTTAAACCTTTAGAGTTCACTTTAGGTGACTGTTTGGTTCAAATAATTTCTCTGACTGAAAGAGATGATTTTGCAGATGCTGCTTTTCCTTCTCTAACAAGTTCCCGTCATGCATCTGACCTCCTTCAGGAGTGTTTTAATAGACTGAGTATACAGAGCTGGACCTTAGACAAACACGACGTAATTCCTAAACTTTGATCTGATTTGTTTGATCGCTTTGACTCTTTCTTTCTGAAATCGTGCTCTACCTGTTTGCGGTGTACATAAAGCGTGGTTGTGATTCGGAGAGGTCTCTGGGCGTCTAATGACTCCAGCTGATCTGCTGAGGCCAAACACGCTGCAGACGCTTTTTATTGGTCCCACCGAGCAAAGTTTTGTTTATTCAGGTGCGGAGGGGAATGTCTCATAACTCCAGCCGTTTGCTTTTAATGTAAAGAGATTTTTATGGCCGTCTGGAGAGGAAAGGGGCCTTTTTCTGAATGAATTTCTCACTTTTCCACCCACTAATCAGTTCAGTTAATTGGAGTGAATATTCAGTGCGCTTATGAATATGGATCACCTCTATTTTTGAGTTTGGGTTTTTTTTCATACTGTGCTGATATGTCATCACCCTCCTGTTGTTTCTGGCGCCGTATTTCACAGTATTAGCTGTCTTTCATCTCTGTCTTTCTCTCCCACCCGCCACAGATCGCTGTAAATACCAATCTCACTTCCCTCTACCTCAAACTCTCGTGATCTAGATCCAGATTGACAGTACCTGCTGGTATTAATACACACTCTTGGTCTCGATGTAAACGGTTCATCTATTCACGTTATTTAACAAGTCATTAATATAATAACTTGCTCTTCCTGAAGTGACTTTCTTGTTAGGCTGATGTCAACAAGGCCTCTTGTGTAACATTACCCACAATCAGTGAGCTGCCTTGCCTTTCTAGGGATATACTTGTGTGAAGTTTGATTTTTTTTTTTTTTATATTCATTCATATTGGATATATTTGCCAATATTGATATTTTAGCTGTTGGTTTTAACTGTTTGCTGAATTTTAGATAAATTATTGATGACTGTTAAGGTAATTAATAATGTAACAGTTTTTGGATCAATATTAGTCAATATTTATGTTGAACTGCCTATTTTTATATTTTGGTTACCTTAACCAAAATCAAGCGTTCACTTAAGGTTAGTTTAATAATGCATTTTATTATTGTTATTATTTTTTTTTTTAGCACAATAGTTCATATTTGTGCTGTCAAAAAAAGAAATAAAAATAATTTATATATAATTTTTTTTTTTAAATTGCATAATGTGTGTACACACGCATTCAGTATAGATTTTGGAATGTATTTACATGCATGTATTTTGATATGATTTATTTGATATATAAATATATTTAGTAAACATAATATACACAGTACAGACACATAATGTAAAACAAAACATTTATTTTGAATGCTAGTAATCATGACATTGACATTATGTAACTTCCTACTTTTGCATTGTGATTACATTCTAAAATGTTAATCTTATAAATAATTAATAACGATATTGATATTCAGCTGCCTGTTTTTTATTTTTATAAGTCTTATATTGTAATAACACACCACCTTTTGCCATATACACAGATATGTGTGCATGTTTGTGGTTTATAAGGACACACATGTTTATAATGACATGGGTATTACTATATGAAGGTGGTTTATGAGGACATTTTCAGTGTCTCTGTAATTCAAAAGACTCAAAAAACATACTAAATGGTGTTTTGTTTTGTTTTTTAATCGAAAAATGGTTGCAATTTCCTGTAAGGGGTAGGTTTAGGTGTAGGGCGCTACCACATACAGTCTGTACAGAATAAAGAGAGAAAAAACGTGTGTGTGACTGTGTGAAATTAATAATATATTTGGCTGTTCTAAGATTTGTTTACCTCATTTGTGATCAGTCTCACTGTAATAATTTGTACTCCACATAAAGATTTTTTAGTTTCAAACGCAATATATGAGCTCACTCCGTGGCTGTCGTCTCAGCAGGAGTCTGGTCTTTGGAAGGCAGAGATCTCGAGCCAGTCTCAGGAAGTCCAGTCATTGTTAAAAACGCCGCTTGTGATGGGTTTCCGTCCTCATTGTGTGGAGAGAGCAGCTCGCCTCAGTGGTGCTTGAATAATTCTTCCTGTTTTGCTGGTTCTGCTCCGTCGGTAGAGTGTGCACTAGGCAGGGCGCTCGTGGTCCCTTGGTGTTTTATTGAATGTGCTGACACAAGCCTGAGACCCCCCCTCCCACCCCCCCGTCGTCCGCGGATCGCGTTTGTCACGCCAATGGCTCCGGAGTCGTAATTCACTCGTCCGCTGTACTTCTGTTCCGCTCCATCGCCACCGCTGTCACCATCACCCCCCTTCCCCCTTTTTAATTAGACAACAAAACAAAAATTATGAATATTCATAAGCGGAGGCCTCATTAATATGCACAATTATGCAAATCGGCACACAATTAAGCTGCTTCTCTCCAGAGCGTTAAAAGGGGGAGACGGGTTTTCGGGAAATTTCTGCGCCGTCGATCTTTAAAATTCTTCCGTTCTGTGCCTCGTTCCAGCCTTTTGTGCTTCTGGTCGTGTTTGACATTTGTGGTTTCGAAACCTTTTGAGGTTTGCCCGACTCGTCAAATCACACATCGGCTGTTGAAGATGGCAGATACGAAGATACAAAACCAAACGCAGTTGTTACCTGCCCTGATGATGCTGATAAACACCGAATATGAGGGGGATTTAACAAACGGTATACAGGGCTTCATTAAGGCTTATTAGTTGTGCATGCAAACCACTGACCAGCCAAGATTTAGCTTTGCACAAACATATTTAATTTTCTGTGGCAAATATGAAATGCGTATTTGTCTTTTCTGAAGTGCATTGATTTATGCTGTAGATGTATTTTTAAAAATACAGGTAACACTTTACAATAAAGTTAATTTAGTTAAAATTAGTTAACATGAACTAAGAATGTATACTTCTACAGCGTTTATTAATCTAAATGGCAGTTTCAGCAGTTACTAATTTATTATTAAACACAACACAAATTGTGTTTAATGAATTGTGAACTAACAATGAACGACTGTATTTTTATTAACAAAGATTGATTGTGTAATAAATGTGTTCAATGTTCGTGCATGTTAATTGTTAATGCATTAAACAAAGTTAACAAATGACACCTCATTGTGTTACCAGAACACAGTACTGCTATTGTTCTATTTTTTATATATATATATATATATATATGGAAATGATCACATTTTATTGATGCTGAACATCACAGAAATGAATGACACTTCAACACATTCACACAGGAAACAGTTGGTTTAAATGGTAATAATATTTTAGGATTTTAAAATACTTTCAAACAAACACAATGCAGCCCTGATGAGCAGAATACTTGTTTTTGAACATTACTGTAGATAACCGTATATTCATAATTATTGGTTATCAGCAAAAATGTCTTTATCTGTGTGTATCTAAGTATTAATAATGTTGTTTGTTTTTCAGGTTTAGATGAAAGAAGTGGCTCCGGCCCTTGGGCTTCAGGAGAAGCGAACAGTCCAGCATTTGCTGCTAGGGTACGAAAACACACACACCTGTACATTTACTCAGACACATCTATAATACAGACATGAGTGAAGCTGGGCTGTGAGTGTCTTCCCATCAGACCTTAATCCCTGAAGATAACAAGCCGATATCTAGTCCGCTTCAGGATGTCTCGTGTGTGTGTGATTTGTGGTGGTTTGTTTTTATGGGAAGGTCAGCAGACGTGTGTTTTTAGGTCAGTCGGTCAGTGTCTGAGATTAGCCTGCCATTGTTAGCGATGCTCGTGTTTACCTGTCCTGTTTAGAGCTGATCTCTCACCTGTCAGAGTTCATGAGTGTTAGACGCATCACGTGTGTGAATGGTGTGTCCTGTTCTCTCCGTGACCTATTTTCATAAACGAGCAGATTGTAATCTTAGTCAAAGTGCCAACATTTCTCATGACCTTTCCTCTTTGAACTTTAATATTAAATATATTATAAATAAATATATGTAATATGTGCTGTCAGACGATTAATTTGCGATTACTTGCATCCAAAATAAATTTTGTTTACGTGAAATATGTGTCTACTGCGTATATTATATATGTATGCATTTAAGAAAAATGTTACGTTTATATATTAAATATAATTTATAGATGATATAAATTATATGAGAATATATGCATGTAAATATTCTAAAAATATATGCTGTCTGTATTAATATACATAATAAATATACACAATGCACACATAATGTAACAAAAACCTTTATTTTGGGTGCGATTAACTGTTGTTGTCTGTGTGTTTGATATATATATTAGACATTTAAAAATCTATAATTGTTTTAATACACTACACTATATTTTCAATATAATGTATATATTTAAAAATATGAAAGTAGTGTAAAACGCATTAATAAAACGGTTTAATTATGAACATAAAAATAAATACCCTATATTTTAATATAAGAATTATAGTTTTAAGTTTAAGCAATTGCATTTTTTTTATTATGTTGAAATATAATTTACAACAAAATGTAATGAAAGTTTAATAGATAAATAATAAAAATATCCTTCATTTTATTTTTAATATATATAAATATATAATTTAAAATGTAGAAACATATTTTAAAAAATTGACTTCCAGTAAATGTTGTGAGTGGACTGAAGGGGATATATGTGTATTAATATTTCATAAGGTAATTATTTCACAGTGTGCTCTTAGTGCTGCTGATCATGACTTTTATAATGTGTTTTTGTGTTAGCTGTATGGAGACGGTCCTCACTACCCTGAACACGACGGCATGTACAACTTAGAAATCGACGGTAAGTAAACGCACAAGTTCAGAACAGTAACCAGTAAAAATTTCACATCGCTTTCGATACCAGCTTCTTCAATCTAGGCTGTTAGGAGGTGGGTTTTTTATAATCATAGATCATATTTGATATGTGGTTTCTTTGTTGTAGTTTGTTAGCGATACGCTACACTTTAAATCTGACCTGATTCCTGTCTCAGATCGTCTGAAGTTTATCCACACATGAGCACACAGACCGAGCTCTGCCTGCTGTCCTGAGCAGGTTTAGGTCACGCTGGGATTTGGAGGGGGTTAATCCACGCACCTAACCGGCCCGCTCTGGGCTTCACAGACGGGTGGGGGTTGCTTTTGAACTAATTACCACTTAGGCATTTATAATGGGGCGATTTGTTGTTTGTGCCCAGTCTTAAAGCCATAAACGCTGCACCTCGGCGAGCCGAGGTCACACACAGACAGATGGAGTCCAGCAAACCTCAGCCCGTCTTTATCAGTCAATGAATAAATCACAAACCACACTCCCCCTCCAACCAACACACTCATTCAAGTTTCATGTGCTGATAGTTCTCAGTTATACTGCTCTATAAATACATAGCTGTACATATGCTAAACAAAAATCTCTATGATATTTGAATGAATGGAAGTTAAATACAGTTTGGGGTGTGTGCGTTTATGTATGTATGGTGCGCGTATGTGTGTGTGTGTGTGTGTGTGTGTGTGTGTGTATATATATATTTATATATACAAACACACACACACACACACACACACAC
>JAUCMU010000042.1:19687377-19698828 GCA_032275025.1 Enteromius treurensis
GTGTGAGTGTGTGTGTGTGTGTATATATATATATATATATATATATATATATATATATATTTATTATAAATAACACGTATATATTTTATATATTTATTTTTTATATGCATGTATATACATATTTATATAGAATATAAATTATATAAATATATGCATGTAATATATAAACATATTTTTTTCTGAAAGATATACATGCATATTTGTGTTTTTAAATGCATAATATACACATAGAGACGTATATTATGTAAACAAACCTTTTTTCTGACTGCGATTTTATTCAATTGACTAAAATGAATAAACTAGTAAAAGCTGATTTTAAAAATAAATAATAATTATAATATTTAATGATCACATCAATTTAATGGTTATTAATTTAACACTCATGAACAGCAAGATTAAAATGTTTTGTATTAAAAAATATTTTGAACCACATTTGAGACAACAAATAGTCATAATTAACTTTTGTCCCCTCTTTTATTTTTAAGGCTCACAGAAAAATCTCTTTTGCAGACTGTCTTGTTATGCATGTGTTGGGCTTCAGCAGCTTGAATGATTTGTGTGTTTTGCAGACTAAGATGGATGACCGTCTGGGTGAAGCGCTGCATGTGTTGAGTCGTCATGCGGTAGGAGCGGACATGCACAGTATACTGAGCGCTGCCGTCTCTGGACATCCGGCCGGAGCCGCGGCCCTGGGCTCCATCAGTCAGGCCTTCGGGCTCACCAGCCGTCTCCCGGGCCTGGTGAGTGTTTCCAAGTCCAGCCTGATTAGGGCACCCTCAAATCTGCTTAATTTATTTTCTGAATTTTGATTGACATGGATTTATTGTTTAGACATGGCGTGGATTATTTTGTGTTCTTACATTTTGAATTCCAGTATTGTCCATTTCTGTTTTTTAATTGTTTAGAAAAATTGTAATTATCAAAAAGGATGTCAAATTAATCAATTGAAATCAGAGAACTTTTATTCTTAAAATATATATATTTAAAATTTGTGTTAGAATTGTATGATTTAATACAAATGTTAAAATACAATCAAATGAAATTGTATTCATTTATTTTCTTGGGCAAGCAACATGCATTACTGTTTAAATCAAGACATATTTAAACTCTGTGATATTCCTTAAACTGTAATTGCACGTTCTGTCTTGTCTTTCATTGTATGACATGATTGTTTATTTGCTTTTGTCATTCTGTAGCATCCATTGGCTTTGGAAAGGCACTATATAAATTAAACACATTATTATCATTATTGTTATCAGGGTGTAATAACTCTCTCTTGCTCTTTCCTGTAGATGTCAAATCACAATGAGGATGCAGCAGGTTTACCACAGTCCAGTGCTCTGCTGCAGGGACACCATGCCCCTCATCAGGCCCCGCCCACTTCTCAGTCCGACGCCTTTACCAGTCAGTGCTGTTCTTTTAAAGTTTTAATGCGATTTTATTGACATTTGATTGTTTGAGATATATAAATGATGTGCATGTGCAGGTATTTAAGCAGATAAGCATGCAAAATGTTTTGGTATCATGCAGGTTTTTTAGATTCATAAAGCATTTCTGTAGCTCAAACATGGTGCTAGTAACGCCACGTTCATAGGTTCGGTTCTCAGGGAATGCATGAACCGATAAAATGCATTGCAGGTCGCTTTGGATTAAAGCGTGTGCCAAATGCATAAATGAGTCTAATTTTAAGATCTAGAAATCATACGCATCAACTTTTACGGGAATTACAGGATGATTTCACAGTGCTGTTGTCATCACACATTGTGATCAGCGTTTTCTGCTGCTAATCCCATCATGTTTTTTCTGTCAGGTCTTTCTCTGCCTCACTCTTCTCACTCATCCAGCTCGGATATAAAGCGGGAAGATAAGGAAGATGATGAGAACCTGTCTATTGCAGATAAATCGGAGGATGAAAAGAAAGATGGAAAAAGCCGCACACGAACGAGGTACTTGACGCCCCGCAAAACATCACTTAATCCCAAGAGAAATGTACAGTACTGCTCAGAAGTTTGGAATAATTTAGATTTTTTTAAATGTTTTTAAGACATCTCTTACATTCAGTAAGGCTTGGCATTTATTTGATCAAAAAACAGTAATATTGTAAAATATTATTGCAGTTAAAAATAACCTTCCTAAGTGAATATATGATAAAATATCAGTTATTTTTGGGATGCACAGCTGAATTTTCAGCATCGTTACTCCAGTCTTCAAAAATCATTCTAACATGCTGATTTGCTGCTTAGGGAACAAATTTTTCAGGATTTACAGATGGACAGAAAGTTCAAAAGAACAGCATTTATTTGAAATAGAAATCTTTTGTAACTTTATAAATGTCTTCAGTTTGACTTGCTCAAATGATTAAAGGTATTAATATATTCTGCTTTAATTTCATTTACCCCAAACGTTTGAATGATAACATATCATTATTTCTACAAAAATAAGCAGCATAAAAGGTTTCTGCATGTTTCTTTAGCAGCAAACCAGCAAAAAATTACATGTTACAATACATTCACATAAAAAAACACTCATTTTGAATTGCAATAGTAATTCAATTAGTTCAATTAGAATATTTTTAAATTGTTTTTTAAAAAAACATTACTGGTGTCTATCTTAACAAATGCACTGACATGTTTTATTACAAGTTTCTTTCTGTTGAACAGTTTTACATTTTAGTCTAGGACTAGTCTTAACCCCCGGTCTGTGAAACCAAGGAAATATTACAGATTTGACTCTATTTTTAGTTAAATAAATGCAGCCTAGGTGAGCAGAAGAATCTAAAAGTCTTAATTATTCAATTTTTGACTGCCAGTTGAGTTGCATTTAATAAACAGTCAGTATACTTGACTTTCCTACCTCCAGCAGCATCTGATTGGTCCATTTTAAAACTTTGACGCGAGGTACGCGTCGTTCCCTGTCAGTGTGCCCTGATTTTTTGCCTGTAACCCCTCTCACCCCTTTATTCCTCTGACCCATGAAGTCAAGACGAGGATGCCGATGACGAGGACTTGCCGATTGAGGTGAAGGCGGAGCGGGAGAAAGAGCGGCGCGTGGCCAATAACGCCCGTGAGCGTTTGCGTGTTCGCGACATCAACGAGGCCTTCAAAGAGCTGGGCCGCATGTGCCAGCTGCACATGAACAATGAGAAACCTCAGACCAAACTGCTCGTCCTTCACCAGGCCGTAAATGTTATTCTCAACCTGGAGCAGCAAGTGCGAGGTCAGTGTGTGCGACTGACCTCAGATCAATGCTCAGACACCGCAGAGATTCGTCTGTGGTTGGGACACCTGAATGGGTTCAAGGGGAGGAGGACTTGTTGATAGGAGACAGTATATGCTAGATGGATGAAAGAATTTGCATCTAGGTTCAATACAGTTGAAATTATTTCAAGGCAAGACACTACAAGCAAAAATTCCCCTTGTTCGTTTCGAAATTTTGGGCTATTTGGGTCTAGATTTTAATTACAAAAAGTTTTTTCTCCACTTTAGCAGCGCTTACATAGACCAAAACTTAGGATGTTATTCCTCTCTATATTCTGAAGGTTTTTACTGAGGGGTTTGTTCTTATACCATTGACTTTGATTTATATAACATTTTATTCCTAAACAATATGGCAAAAATGCATATCTTTAAAGACTATGGGTTTTTTCTCCACTTTAGCAGCACTTACATACACCAAAACTTAGGATTGTTTTCTTCTCTATATTCTGAAGGATATTACTGAGAGGTTTGATCATATATTATTCACACCGATTTATATCACACTTTATTCCTAGATACATGGGGAAAATGTATTGATTTCTATCTTCTAACAGTATTTTCTGATTTGCGTATTTAAGCATAACATTTCACATAACTTGATGTAATGAATCAACTGGGGAAGTATGGTGAAATTATTGTTTTACGCTATTCACAAGTGGTGTCTTGCCTTGAAATAAGCCCTAGAAACAGCCTAGCAACCGGCTGAGTTGCATTAAACTCGAGAATATTTTCTTTTAATAGTATCTGAAGTTATTCAAATGTAAATGATTACATTTACATATTAAAATATATAAATAAAATGGTGTTTATTCTTTTGAAATGCATTATGTAGTATGTTATGTATCCCTCCTGCCTCCCTAGGCCCACTCAGGTGTCTGTTTAGGGTGATTGTGGGACTGTCTGCACTTTCTGTAACTGTGCATGTGTTTTCTATCTGTCATTTCATGTTTAGCACTCGTCCCTTTTCTGTTCATCTCGCCTGCTTGCAAGACACATGCAACTAACAGACTCAGATTAAAGCTAGTTTGAATAGTTAAAGGTGTAAATGTAAATTGTCATTTACTCACTCTAGGAAAGTTCTGAAGGATTTTAGAGTGAATGTACAGTGACTGTCAACCCAAAATAAGCATCACAAGAGTATCCCAAATGTCTTGTGCACCACATTCCGTCTCGGGTCTTTTTGTTTTGTTAGGGATACAGGCATGACTTTAAAGCCCGGGAAACACCAAGCAGACTTCACAGAACTAGTGGCATCAAAAGACAGTAATGATTGCAAACTAACACGTTTAATGCCTGCATGAGAGAAATAGGGTGTCTATATTAGCAGATATCAATTGTATATATTTGTCAGTTATAAGGAGAAACCGAAACAAGGATGTACGAGACACACACATATATGAAGCGTAAACAAGGCAGCGCTGGCTTACTGTTTTAAAAATGTTTACTGCAAGTAACTTCATTTTAAATGACTCGTGTTGTTATGAAAATATTTGCATACTGGAATACTTGGAGAATTAGAACAGTCTGTGCCGCCTTCATTTACTTATTCATTTTCATTGCTTTCGCTTGAATTCTCCGGCTTTTAATTCTATACTGAGTATTTAATCAGTTCTCGCTCACGCAAATGGCCCTGAACCCAATGTGACCTTGGACCACAAAACCATATTGAGTCATTGTCATAAGGGTACATTTTATGAAATTAAAATTTGGTCATCACTTGCATAAATACGATTTCCATTGACGTATGGTTTGTTAGGATAGGACAATAAAACCTGTAAAGTTCTCCAAATAAAGTTCTTAGCAATGCATATTAATTAAAAATTAAGTTTTAATACATTTACTGTAGAGCATTTACAAAATATCTTAATGGAACACTTAATGGTTACTTAATATCCTAATGATTTTTAAAAGAAAAATGTATAATATTGGCACACATTGTTGGCTATAGCTACATATTTACTTGTGCTACTTATGACTGCTTTTGTTGTCCAATGTTTTAAATATTCAATATTTTTTTTAGCTTTTTACTTTGTTAATGTGAAAAAGTAACATTATTGGTTTCCTTTTACTTTGTTTTTCATCTGATATTTTATTTCGCTTAAACTTTTTTGACCAAATGTCAATTAAATTTAGCTTGAATACTATTCCATTCATTTCAAAAACGTTTTTAGACTAAGTTAACAATAACAACCCTTGTGCAATCGCACAATAAAGGCTTACATTTGAATAAATTTCTTCATGAAACACTTTAATTTGACTTCAGAAGATTTTAAATGTAGCGCTCTAGTCACATGGACTACCTTATGGTGCTTTTTTGGGTCATTTTTGCTGTATCTGTTCCTACTTAATTTCCACAAAAGAAACTCACACACGAGGGTTGAGATCATGTTGATTATTCCTTCAAGACTAGTATGAGTGCAGCAGTTTATTGATAATGCATGCAACCCTCCTGATTTCCACAGTAGCCCTCATCTATGCTTCTGTTTTGCTTTCTAGTTGTTCGTTCATTTTTAAATCTGTATATACCACACATCTTCTGGTTTTCTTTTTCCCCCAGTTTAACTGTTGCATGTCCGTAACCCCTCCGATCTGCTGTGATCCGCTTTTTCCTCAGGCATTAACCCCGCAGATTAGAAGAGGCAGACTCGTCGTTGTTTCTTTCTTAACGTTTTACTCGCTTCAGATTGTACTGGTCTGATTAATGCTTGCATGTCATGTTTAACCCTCTGTTTGCCAGGTTGTTTTTCTTTTTACCCATTTCTCCATCTGTTCTTCAGCCCTTTTCTTTGCAGATGGCCGCAGTGGTTTTTAGTCTCATGCTTCATAAATGCATCTCAGCAGCGGGATGCGTTTACGATGAGACAGTCGCATTCACCTCATCCTGTCTTCTGTCTGGCTCTCTCAGTGGCAGTGTGTGTTTCTGTTCGGTTCTTGGCAGACGGTGCATCTCTCTCATCTTGCTGTCCTCTCGTCTTGCGCTCTTTCGCTCCGCGGCAGATCCCACAGACCTCCTGAAAGCCACTGACTCTCTAAAGCGTTGCGAGCTTTGAACTTGCGTGTCGGGTAATGACGAAAGAAAGATGCTCAGGATCGGTCGCGTCCCGCTCTCCTCTCTCCGCACCGCCACTGGATCCCTCTCTGCAACCCTCGTTTAACTGGAATCAGTGCCGTTTTAATTAAATTAATCTGTTCGGACCACTTCACCTTGGTGTGGAATTTAGAATGCAGCATTTGTTTCTGCTTTTGTGTTGTTTAACATGTTAAACAGGATTAATGACACTAGGGTTTTGCAGGGAACTTTCAAAGGGCAGTTTATTTGTATAGCACATTTTGTACACCCTTTTAATTCAAAGTGCTTTACATGAAAGAAACTATAAATCAGGAATTCAAAAAAATGTAACAATTAAAAAAAATATTTCAAATGAATTTAATTGTTAAAAATAGAAATTATTATACAATCAGTTCAGACTTAACAAAGTGCTCATTTATATATATGTGTGTGTGTGTGTGTGTATATATTTATTTGTTTAACAATATTTAAATATATATGCAGAAATATATGCATTTAATAAAATGGTAATTACAATTTAAAAAGTGGCATACTTTTAATAAAATTTGTAGTTATAATGCAAAATAAAATAATATTGTTATAAAAATAGTAGTAATTATTATTTACAAAATAAAGTGTGTGTGTGTATGTATGTATATATATATATGACTTATAATTAAAATTATAATAAAATATACAATGAATTATAACAAATGAAACTATATAATACTTTAGAAATACGTAACATCAGTTATTACATAAATTGTATATATATCATTTGCATCTTAAAATATTATTGAAAGAAATTATACAAATATACAATAAAAATGTATGTACACTACAATAACTGTATACATATATAATGCATTTTTATTACTATAAATACATTTTAAATATACATTAAATATATATAAACCGACACATACACATTCTTTTAAGAACAATTTTGAGCCAATTTACAGGAATTACCCGGTTCTTTAGTCCTAGTAGTTGAGCAGTATGGTTCTTTTAAAGCTAATGAAGCAGAGAGGTGATTAAGCTGTAGAATGGTCTTAACGAGAGGCTAATTGACTAACAAGCGCGTCGCCCTGGCAGCAGTGTGTCGGAGGAGTGTCTGACGGTGGAGGAGAAGGAGCAGCGTGAGCGCGAGAGGCGCATGGCCAATAACGCTCGGGAGCGGGTTCGAGTGCGCGACATTAACGAGGCCTTCAGGGAGCTCGGACGCATGTGTCAGCTGCACCTGAAGAGCGACAAGGCTCAGACTAAACTCATCATCCTCCAGCAGGCCGTGCAGGTCATCCTGGGCCTGGAGAGACAGGTGCGAGGTAGGACCAGCCCTCCGAGCCGCCACCGTCCTGCCGAGAGTCAGCAGACACACACACACACTCCGCTGCTGCTGCTGCTGAGAGCCGCGTCTGTTCTTCTGCTGCTGCTGTGTGTTTGTGTGACGCTGACCTTCAGCTTCTTTCTGCTCAAACTCCTGCCACATTAACAGCCTTTCCTATCAGTCCGGGAACAACTAAATATGTTCTGGTTTATCTCGCAAAAACATGTCTAGATCATATTTCACCCAAAAATAAAAAGCATGGTATTATCACAGTATATGTCCAAAAGCTGTGGTGAAGCGATGCTATCAGATCATGCTACGGTGTTACTGGTTTCGTTAACTAACTGTTGCAATGAAAACTGCTTTCTGGTCAATTCTGAGTATTTATGATAAATACTTATTTTTTTATTTTCATTATTCTTAAAGGTAATGGTCATTATACTTGTTTATTATGAATAAGTAGCCTTAGCTGAGGTATAAATACTTAAAATAATCAAAACGATCAAAAAATAATCAAAGAAAATAAATTGTTTAGTTATAAATGATGCATAATGTTAAAATACTATAATATTTTTATTATATTAATGTTGTATAATGTATTAAACTTAAATAATATAGTATAGATATGTAAAAGTAAAATAACTACCGTGATTTCTTAATACCTGAAATTACAATTTCCTATATATATGTGATGTTTTGTTATAAAAATATTCATATTAAGTTTACATTATTGAATGTAAACATTCAGAATATAACAATATATAATTGCATATTTACGTTCATTCTATTTTGTTATAAAATTATTTTAATTTTATTATATATAAAATATAGTATAGAATAAAATATAGTATAAAAAAATTCAATTACATAATTTAGTAAATAAAAATAAATAGATTAAATATGATAATGTACGTAAAAGTTAAAAATACAGTGCACGTATGCCTTGTAATAGGAATATGTGTGTTCTTGGGATGAGTTATGAGCCAGACATGTAACTGAAGTGAATGATGTTGTGCTTTCTTCCTCTTCATCATCATGTGTTTGACTGGAGCTTCTTCATCACTCTGTAGTCTGAGGTTAAACACTCACAGCAGATCTTAATGTGTGTTTCTCAGAGCGTAATCTGAACCCGAAGGCAGCGTGTCTGAAGAGGAGAGAGGAGGAGAAGGTCACAGGAGATCCACAGATGCTGTCCGGTCTGGGAGGAGATGGACACGGACATATGTAACGCTCAGGTGAGCTCCACAGAAATATTCATATTCTGTTTAGGCACTTTGTGGTTGCTTTTATCCAAAACAAGTTGCATTGCATGAAATGTATAAATCTGATTAGTTCATATATTCCCTAGAAATCAAGCCAAGAGGTTTTACCAAGTATCAAATTAGTTTTCTTTTATTTTTTATACCACAATTCTTTTTTTTCCCCTGTTTTTCTGCTTTCTCTGTATTCCATTTTTCAGTTTGAATATTTCTGAATTCCTTTTTTTCAGAATTCATAATTTAAATCGTAACTAAATATATTGTAATTTTTAACTAAAATAAAATGTATTACATAAAAGTACAACATTCTGTCAATTTTGAACTATGACATGTCTATGCCTATGAATTTTTCTTTTGACAGTTATATATTTTTTTCTCTTAATATTCTGGATTACGTTTTTTGTTTCAATTTGTCTGGATTCTGATTAAATAATAGTTTATAAAAGTTTAACAAAATGACATTTTTGTCTTATGAAATTAATATATATATTTTTTTGTTTTGCCATATCTTTTTTTTTTTATCATTCTGGATTCCATATTTTTGGCAACATGGTATTAATTAAAGAAAATGTTTAATTAAAATCTTGAAACCTATGTATTTAACAATAGGTTATTAACAAAAATCTAATTTATAAATCTCCCCATCCCCAATTCTTTTATTTATTTATGAATGGATTCTATTTTCATTGTTATATTTTCGATTTACATTTTTATTTTATTTTATTTTTTTGTCAAAAAGCCTGTCTAATTAATTTAGCAAATTATTTGAAGTTATTTCATTTTAAGGCCTCTTGTAAAGTTTTTTTTTTTTTTTTTTACATTTTGTATAATCAATTGAATTTTGAAAACTTTAGCAATTTAATAATTTTATTAAGATTTTTACAATACATATTAAATATATTTAATATTTGAGTAATTCTTTTCCTGTTTTTTTTCTTTTTTTAAATGTAGTGAATTGAAGTCAAATATTGCTTTTCATACTTTGGCAAGGTTTTTTTTGTTTGTTTTTTATTTAGTAATATTATGTCTCTTAGACAGACATTCTGCTGTACAGTAGTAACACGTTTCATTTTTCTCAGAGTTCAACCAAACTCTTATTTTGACAGGTTGTCATGAAGAGCTTTGATGGTAGTTTAATCTTTTTGAAGTGAACTAATACATTCAGTGCCATGTTTGAGTTTCCTCTGCGACTCTGCTTTTACTCTGAATGAATGAAAACCAGCTTCACATCTTTACAAACACTTTTAGATGAGCTTCTGATGTTCTTTCTGTGCTTTTCCCAACAGATCCTGACATGAGGAAGCTCTCCGTCGATGTGGCCTTATCTTCCCATTCTCGTTCCAGAGTCAACACACACAGACACACACACACACACACACACACGATTTATATATGATAAACAGATGTGTTGAAGACTCAAATACACACAGTAACTTCCCAAGCTGTTCGTTCGGCTCGTGATCATGGACCATCGATGAAAACCAGCATCTGTGGGCTTGGACCGAACCGGACCGTCCTGCTGTCTGATGCTGTGACGTTGATTTACCGTGTGCTGTTATACAGCACACACACCCATGAGCCTTTGTATTCAACGCAAGGTCAAGCTCCGCTGCGGGAACAGATTCCTTTCTTTTGTAGTTCATGTATTCGAGTTTGACTTTCTTTTGTACCGATTTGTGTTTATGATGTAGAAAAAAAATGTTCAGTTTTGATACGCCATGTTTGTGGTTCTGCTTGGGGATCGCCACTAATGCGTCAATCCCACTAAACTGGCCATATTTCACCTCTCAAAACAAAGAAAATCATAGATATTAATTTTTTTGGAAAACTAAGCCTGTTTTAATGGGACATTATGATTTTTATTTTTATGACCAAGACATTTGCCTCATTATTATATAAATGTATGTGTGTATATATATATATACACATGCTTTTTTTTTTTTTTATATATATTAAACTGTAAGGGGAAAAAATGTAAATGATACACAAATGTGTGTTTTTAGTGTGTCCTTTATGCTTATTTAAATTTAAATATTTAAATGAGTTTTTTTTAATACTGTATTACAGTATATATATATATATATATATATATATGGATGAATAAGAATAAGGAAAAACTCTGAAATAAAACTTTCGGACACATTAAGATAATGGTAAAAAGTCATAATGATCCTTAAAAACAGGCTTTATTTTCTTCTGGTAAATATATTTCTTAATTTATTTTACTTTTTTTATTTTATTTTGAGGGTGTTTTTTTTCTCTAATTAAGTTTAAATTAAGGAATTTTAATTGACTTTTTATGACCGACACATTTGCCTCAATTTCCTCATATCGCAAAAAAGGAAAAAAAAAAAGTTTAAATGTAATGCTGTTTTAAATGTAAATCATTGTATTACAGTATTTTTACTGTATTATATTTAAACGATATATAAGGATATAAAATGAAAAGCTTAGACATAAAACACTTATAATAAAATAAAATAAAAATAATAATAAAAAATATCTGTAATTTGGAAGTCATAATGATCCTAATTAGGGGGGGGGGGGGGGGGGTGGTTG
>JAUCMU010000042.1:19698870-19710020 GCA_032275025.1 Enteromius treurensis
GCTCTTCCGATCTATGATCCTAATTAGGGGGGGGTGGTCATTTTTTTTTCCCATTTAATTTTATTTTGGGGGTGAAATATCCGATTGTTTTCGTAGGATTCTCGCCAATATCTGCCATCGTTCACCAAAGCACCAGAGCTTGGGTTTTTCATCACAGATTTCTGAAGTATTGGAAAACGCTGGATAATAATTTTTTTTCTTTTTTTTTTTGCGTGTACAACTCGTTTTATATCGTAACGAACCGAACCGCAGCGAAAAGCTCTCGGAAACGTTTCTTTATGCAGATTTGAGTCTGAACATTTCAACCATGTATTACCACACGTTTCTGAGGATTAGCTTTGGATTTGACGCAAGCTGGACTTTAATTTGGTTGATTAAGAGCAGGTTCTGCTCAGCTGAATACAAAACCTGCCTAGTACGTAGTGAACAGATACTCAAGATTTATTAGCGATTCATTGCTAAAGTTGTGCGTTTGATCAACTCAATGAGGTTGATTTCACGAATTTGCTGCCACTTCTTGTCAATATTTCTACACAAAGTAGAGAAAAAAATAGGTTGCAAGGGTCTTGTTGTCGACCTCGAGTTGTTTTTACTTCTTTTATAAAGTTCTGTTAAATGTTTGTGTTTTTGTTATTATCTATGTTGATTTTAAATGTTAGATAAGTGGCGAAGACTAGTGCTAAAGTGCGCCAGGAACAAATTGTGTTTCGTATTTCTTTTGCGATGGAAATAATTTGTGATTTAGAGATGCCAATTTTGCGTTTAACACACGGAAATATTCCTTATTGTTTAAAAGGTGAATAATCACTGCGCCCAAATTTGACACAACCCACATTTTCTTGATCCAAATTTGAAAGGAAACACAGTTTATCTGAGTTTATCTCTAGAGATCATTTTCTTTTCTTGGTTAGTACTAACATCGTCTTTTACGACTAAAAGATGATTATATGAATTATTCTTGTTTATGTATTGCAAAAATGTAAACTCTTAAAGGAGCGAGAGAGTGGCCTTCCTCATTCTCCGGCGGCGGGGAGTGATTCTGTACTAGTGCCTGCATCGTTTTGTTCAGTTTTATCCTGGAGTCAGTCAGGTTTTTATTCAGACGTCACGTCTTGTGGCTTCGACTTGAGAATATTTTATAAATTCACATGAAGAGGGACGTGAGAATTCCAGATGTATGTTAAGTGAATTCATCCTTCCTCGAAGCAAATAAAGTACTTTCTTTGTAAACATGCATCTGTTTGTGTCCGTTCTGTTCGGCTCCTGCCAAACCGTGAATAGTTTTTTTTTTTTTTTTTAATCAATTAAGTGTCGGAATAGCTTTGGTCATATCTCCAAATGAACTCTTACTGGACTGAAGCAGCTCAGCTTGACTTGATTCCACATGAATCGGATCATCACAATCTTCACTGTTCACGTCTTCACAAGCCTCCAAAGCATCTCACATCTTCTGAGGAGCCTTTATTTCTTCAGCACTGCGTTCAACTCAGTCTCGTGTTTGGCATGCATATAATGTACAAAAGAGAAGCGGTAGATGGCCAAGTTATTTTGAAGTCCAGTGTTAAGTTACCACACTCTGTGGTGATTTGGGGTGCAACTTCATCTGCTGGTGTTGCTCCATTGTGCTTTTTTTTTTCACTGCACCCATTTACCTATGCATCTTGGAGCACTTCAAGCTTCCTTCTGCTGAGCAGCTTCTTAAAGTTGCTAATTTTATTTTACAGTAGGATTCAGCACCTGCTCACACCGCCAAAAGAAAGTTGGTTAAATGACCATAGTGTTGGTGTGCTTGACTGGAGCAACCTCAACCCCAAAGATAGTCTATAGAGTATAGTGAAGAAGAAAATGAGAAACCAGTCCAAAAAATGCAGGCCACTGTCAAAGAAACCTGGGCTTCACCCCCTCAGCAGTGCCACAAACTGATGCCCAATAGAGGCAGTAATTAAAGCAAAAGGAGCCCCTACCAAGTATTGAGTACAGATACAGTAAACACATACTTTCCAGAAGCCCAACAATTCACTGAAAATGTTTTTTAATTGGTCTTATGAAGTATTCTAATTTGTTGAGATTGAATTGGAGGGTTTGTGTTAAATGTGAGCCTAAATCACCACTTCAGTCTGTGTGCACTCAATTTATTTCATACACGACTTTCACAATGTGAGCTGAATTACGCAAATAAATGTAACTTTTCCACGACATTCTAATCTATTGAGATGCACCTCTACACACCAAATCTATTTTTGCGCATCAAAACCACGAGTTTTTATTTGGTGCGCTATTTATACACACATTCATGAGATCAGGTAAGATTACGTTTGAATCATTTTAATCTCGCCTCACCGAGACATTGGAGATAGAGCGAGACTGCTGATATTTAGATCGCTTTTTATATCAGTATCTGCTCGTTGATGACAAAGCAGCAGAATTGTTTTTATCATAAAAATCAGCATCTGCAGCAAATATCTTGGAGTTTTAGCAAAATTGAGGGGAAATTAACTGATGGATGAAATATGACAAGCTACTTTTAAAAGTTAAGTACATTTTTTACTGACTATGGTTTAATATTTCAGGCTTTACAGGGTTAATGATGTTCATTATAAATTACATTATTAAGAAAAATTTATTTAATTTACACATTTGAAGGTGTAAATTGTCAATCCATTTTTTTATATTAATTATTTTATAATATTTACTTTCAACATTTTTATTTGAAGTTAAACAAATCTTCAGCGTAGAAGCTAGAAATTAGAAACAGATGTATGACAACAAAAAAGTTCCTAATCTTGCTGCTCGTGTATCATTGGAGAATATAACAGTGCTGGGGTTAAGTTTTAATTTGTAACAGGAAGTTCCGCGCACGTCGCTCAGTTGATGACGCTACTTCCACTGTCTCCCGTGCGTTTCCTCTGTTCGTTCTGCTCTTCACACACCTGTGATCATGTTGGGCAAAATAATCGGTCCGAAATACGCGTCTATGGCGAAAATATGGTAAGAACACGGTAAAGCTCCGCGCAGCAGTAAAACCCCGCTGTTTTATTAATATGACGTGTTGGGTTTTATTAATAGTGCTGTCCTTGTGGCGACCTGACTGAAGCTAGCCTGCTAAAGCTAACGAGCTTAGGTCACCAAAACACACTTCACTGTCGTGCTCTTTCCTCTCTGTTCCTTTGCTTTAGATCGCGTATATTCTTTATTTGATAGTGCAGTGAGTCTGTTCATGTGTTCCTTTGGACCGCTTTATTGGTTGTTCGCAGTCAAAAGTGCCTTTTGCACTGTTCAGTAAGATAAAAAAAAAATCTTTAGCATTATTTTACAGCCTCCGGGTTTATTTCCTTGGTTTTGGTTTGTCATTGTTCATAGTAATTAATGCAGTTTAGATGTCAATGTTCTGTTATAACTGTTTGCTTTGATAGTCATAATTAACATGTCTTTAAACTTTATACTTTATGCTGCAGATGCTGGTTAAGAAATAAATGCTCATTGAGAAGATTTGAGAAGCACTGATTCTTCTTTAAAGCTGAGCTGCTTTGGTCCAGTAAGAGTTCATCAAAGTTATTCTGACCTTTACTTGATTAAAATCAGTCCAGCTCTGACATGAGAAGCAGCTAAAGCTGTACGTTTCTACAATGACACTAGAAGCGCTTATACTGGATAAAAACAGTAGAGATGCAGGAGATTGAGTGAGAAACAAAACCGTTTGATAGTTTCGTGGTATTTTCATGTGAACGGAGAGCCAGCAGCTTCATCTTGAGTTCAAAAATGTGATGTTCTGCAGGGTTCCCACGCTCGTGGCCTGGGGCGGAGTTGGAGGTGTTGCTGTCGTTCACTTCACCGAATGGAGGGTCGTCTTGGACTACCTTCCCTACATCAATGGAAAGTTCAAGAAGGATGATTAGGTCAAGGTTTGTCATGTTTGTCTCTCATGAATCTGTTTGGATGACAAGATCAAGGACTTATTTTCATAGACGCTTCTGTTCTCTACCAGTCAAGAGTTTCTGAACAGTACGCTTTTTGATGTTTGTTTTGAAGAAGTCTCTTCTGCTCACCAAGCCTGCGTTTATTTGGTCCAAAAAACAAAATAATATGTAGTGATGAAAGCTGAATTTTTGAAACTTTTGACTAGTAGCGTACTAAATGGGTTTGTCTGAACACTTTTCATTTGATGGCTGATGTTTTTATTTGCTGTATCTTGAATAGTTTTCTGTGTTCCTGTTGGTCAGTCCTGCTTTAGATGGATTGAAGATGGATTGAAGATGTTTGTCAGTGTTGGAGATGAAGACATCGGACTAGTGAATCAGCCTCCTCCTGTTCATCACTGCTAATGAACGATGTGATATTTATTTTTCGGAGTGTTCAATCCATTCTTCCCTCGTGAGAAGTCTGCTCATCAAAATCAAATGATTATAAAGATGTAATGCCGGGATGTTTTCTGTGTTTCATCGTTTCTTTCCACTGAATCCTCATGGAATAAATACTCTGTAATATTCTGTTATAGAGAATGTCATCGTGGACCTGAACTCTTTTTAATTCTGTTGTTATCCCAATGTCATCTGCTCAACCGTGGGTTACTGGCGATGCTTGTTAATAAAACAAAGAAAGTGAATGTGAGGTGTCTGTTATGCTTTATGGTCACCCTTTATACATTTACTTGAGTTTACCAATATTAACATGTTTTTGTGGTCATCTGATTCTTAGATATAATTAATTGGTTTTTATTTTCAGTTAAGCTGTTGTGTTAATGTTCATACGTTTTTGAATCCATTTTCAAGTCAATACACCAGTGTTTTATATATAGTCTATATATGACTCGTTCTATAAGTGCGGGAACATTTGCTGTCTGAAGTCTCTTACTGTCAAACTAGACTAACAGTGCTGACAATAGTGTAACAGAATTGACATTTTGTTTATTTTATTTCTTATGCTAAGAACACATGACGCCGATGAGAACATGATCAATAGAGCTGTAAATAACCCAGTGTGAGATCAGTAATACATTCTGTTTTCCTTTTGATATTGTGGTAACGGAGTTAACCTAAAAATAACTCTTGGTTTTAAGATGAAAATATTTTCTCAGAGAGAGCACAGATGCTTTTCAGAGCTTCGGATCTTATCAGTGAGAGTAAATTATTAAATTGTTAAATACTATAACATCTTGTAATTTGCTAAAACTGAACGAAAAAACAAGTATTGCCATGGCAATTTAGGGTAGCCAAAATAAAGTGCATTTATGTGTTTCTATGTATATACATTTTATTTTATTACATTTTGTGTTCCTTTTATTTCATGTAATGAAAGTGTTTATGTGTGTTATTCTTTAGTTTTATTGGTTAGCATATATGATGATTTTAGAAATTGCATTAAATTATATACTTTAAAAGAGTTTTGGTCGCTTTTATATAGCATTAATAACTTTTTGATAGAGTGAGTCGCTTCTAACTGAACAGTAAGATCCGATTCTACGAGTCTTATTCACCGCTACATATTGTTAGACAGCAATCCACCCTGAAATCGTTTCAAACCTTCTGAGCATAGCATCAAATATGTTTCCAACTTTTTATTTTATTTAATAATAATGTTTGATGTTTGTACTGCTCCGCAGCAAACGAGTGAACAGCGAGTCGACTCTCAGTTCACAGCGAGTCATGACTCGTGAGTCAGAAGGTCGTGAGGTGAGCGGATAGAGAGCAGCGCCAGCGGCCGCCTTTAACCCTAAACATTCACAGCTTTCTCTCCAGAGAGACTCCGGGAGAAACATGGAGAGGAAAAGGTGGGAGTGCTCGGCTCTCCCAAATGGTTGGAAAAGGGAAGAAGTGACCAGAAAGTCGGGCTTGTCCGCGGGGAAAAGCGATGTCTATTATTTTAGGTACTGCAGCGGGATTAGCCGGAGACCAGCGAGCCTAGACAAAAACTCTCTTTATTCATTAATTAACAGTCTCTAATTCGACTTCAGATGGCTAACCGAGTACCCAAGAACGTTATTATTCCAGGTTATTATCGCTTGTAGCGCATACGTGAAACTAACCGTGTTTTGAGTCTCCTGTGAGTTAGCCCTGAGCGCTAATCTGCGCTAGCAGCTATGCTAACTCGTCGTTTTTGTTTTGATCCTCTCTCTTGACGCAGTTTATCTATTGTTTTGTATATAAATATATATGGAGGAGTTTTGAGTGGGCTATGTGCTTTACCGTCGTGATTTGTGTTCATGCGTATCTATCTTTCTTGTTTAACCCCAGAATTATTTGTAAAACATGCACATAATGGGTTGTCAGATTATGTATTGCAAGTGTCTGGACAATAAAGTATGTTTTTTTTTTTTTTTTTATCTTTCCTTTCCCTCTTAGTCCAACAGGGAAGAAGTTTCGGAGTAAACCACAGCTGGCCCGATACCTGGGAAACTCCATGGATCTCAGCTCTTTTGATTTTCGCACAGGGAAGATGCTAATGAGCAAACTGAATAAGAACAGGCAGCGGATTTGCCACGATCACAGTCAGAGCAAGGTAAAGACTGACTGAATCATGTGCACTGCAGTTTTTTTTATTGCAGCTCTCTGTATTGTGCTGTTTGTAATGTTTGTGTACGGATACCTGCTTTCAGGGTAAACCTGATCTGAACACGTCACTGCCAGTCCGACAGACAGCGTCCATCTTCAAACAGCCTGTCACCAAGGTCACAAATCACCCCAGCAACAAGGTCAAGACGGACCTTCAGAAAGCTGTAGATCAGCCCAGACAGGTAAACATCGCATGCGGTGCTGCTGTAAACAAAGAAAATACTCGATAAGTTTGAGAAGGTTTTTGAATGAGTCTTTTCTGCTACTGAAGGGCTGCATTACATGATCTTTTGGAAATTCTAATATGCTGATTTGCTGCTCAAGAAGCCTTTAGTCCATACTTTTTATTTTTCAGGACTCTTTGATTAATAGAAAGTTCAAAAGAACAGCTTTTATTTGAAATAGTCAAGGAAATTTATTCGTAAAGCACCATAAAAGCAACAATTAGTTGATCGATGTGCTGTACAGCTTTTAAACATACATTACACCCCACTTATATACAGCATAGAGACATCTGACCACACCACCTTAAATGACAAAACGTCACTATAAACCTGCAAAAAGTTTTCTGAAGAGATTTAAAAGACCCCAGTAAAATAAAATAAAAAATTATATTTGTAAAATTGTAAATGTCTTTAATATTGATTACTGTTTCTGTCACTGTATTTATTTTTTATTTTTTGGAAAAAGTGTCATTGATGCTTTTTATTTTGCTTAAAAATAGAAAAAAAAAGATGAGAATTGTGAGGGAGAAGGTTGCAATTGCCTTTATTTTTGATCCTATGGTAAAGGAAGGCTTTCATATGTTGTCATATTTAATACATTGAAAATAATGAAATGAAACATTTTATAAAAAATGTCTTATATTATTCTGACTTCAAACTAACAAGTAGGCCATATATTATAAGCGCTTTCACAACGGAGGAGCCTTTTCATAGTTCCTACCACTGTTGGCAGAATTTCCCACTTTTATGGCGTGTTTGCACCACAGGATCTAGGGACCTATTTATTTCTAAACTTCATTCAGGGTAACTTAATTAGCTCCTACTTCAGAGCGTCTGAAACCGTTAAATAGGAACTATCAGTGACGTACTTGTACGCTGGTTGGCCAAAACCATACGAAACACCGGCATTTTAAAAATATTTCCTCCACGAACATGTACAATGGCAATGATGGCATTTACCTGCTGCGTTGTTCTTTTCATGTTGTTGCGATTTTCATTTTTGGTCTCTTTATTCCACAGCTGTTCTGGGAGAAAAAGCTGAGCGGACTCAACACTTTTGATATCGCTGAGGAGTTGGTGAAGACCATGGATCTTCCAAAAGGATTGCAAGGTGAAAACAGAACGGTACTGCAGGAGCAAACTCACTGTGGCGCTGAATAATGCAGTTAGGGGAGTGTGATCACATATCATCTGCAATAAAATCATAGTTAGTTTTTTAATGTGCGATTATTTGCAGCAAGTATTTAAAAAAAAAAAAAAACTTTTGAAAACACCCGTACAGAGAGCATGCGAGTGTGCGTTAAGATGCATTCTTTCACTGCATGATTCAGTCTAATATAGTGCATTTAGAAAGATCACAAAGTATAAGCTATATAGACAAATATGTGTATTCATATCATTTCCTATAGTTAATCAGTATTACACGGAGTGCCTTGTTTGTCTCCAAAAGTTCCCATGATTAGAAATGTTATATTGATTTTTTTTTTAATATATATTTGTTTTGAGCAGATTTAAGTTTCAGATATCATAAATAATTCCATACACAGCCATAGTTAGCAACGCGAGTTATGTAATATTACTTTTAAATAGTAACGTCAGTGACTTTGTTTTCTTATTTACTGACTGACGAGTCTCCTGACCTCATGTTGGGTGAAATCAGAAATACAGAGGCTCTGTGATCGGTGTGTGAATACAGTGTAGTTCTAGACTTAATGTGAAGCTGCATTCATTCATCTCACAGATTCAGTGTTCATTAAAATTACAATAAACTCAGAATATGAGGCAAACCTGCAATAATGAAATGACATAAATGTATCTAATCCCTGGCCTCTGATGATCCAGTTCAAACACACTTACAAACAAAAATGACTTCAAAAACGAACTTCATTGTTGAGTTTTTTTTTCATTACCTGGAAAGCTAACTGAAAAGCTCCTGGCAAGTGTCCCTCTGGACAGAAGCTGTCCTACCAAATATTTCTTGGATTTAGTTCATAGAAGTTCATTGATGAATTAAATCTATTTATGGCATTATTTTTGAAAGCATCCTCATTTTACTGCATTTTTACATAAGTGTCTAAAAGCACTGGCGCTCAGACAATAATCTCACTGCATTATTACAATTAATGACTAAAATAATGTTTGGAAATAAAAACGGATATTTCCAGCTGACACGCTGCCGCAAAAGAGAGAAATAACCCAGTTAAAACCAGTTTTTTTGGTTGTTGATGAAAATACTAGTGACTGTTCATTTCTGTATTTCCTGCGCTTTTGTATTTGGGTTATGTAAATAAAGTGAATGTAGCCATGTAGTTATATCACATTAAAAATAAAATCCCATTACATTGTAACATTGTCTCCCTGGTTTCACAGACAAGACTTAAGCCTAGTCCTAGAGTTATTTCAACTGAAAGACTGAGCACTGCATCTTGAAGCAAAACAAAGGCCCTGACATGTTTTAAGATCAGTCACACCAGTCAAGTCACATTTATAAAGATGATGTAATCCTGGCTCAGGCTAAGCCCTGTCTGTGAAACCAGGACTGTAACATTGCGATCTAAAATCAAAAGTAATGCTTTAAACGCAGACGTTTAAGTTAAAGCAGTGACTAAGTGAGTAAAAAGACTGTTCCTTTATGGTTAGTGCTATCATGCAAATACACTTACTTGTAGGTTTAAAACTCTACATGTGTCACATTTACTGTCCAACTACAGATATTTGAGGAAAATGTAAAGGTTAGTCAGATTTATTGTGCTCCATCTGTGCTTGTTCTAAACGAGGTCTGTGAAGTTTAAGCAATAGACTTGGTCCAGATCACACACCCCTGAATGCAGTGTTGTGTTTGCTATTGCAGGTGTGGGTCCGGGTTACTCGGATAAGACACTGCTCTCGGCTCTAGCGAGTGCCCTTCACACCAGCTCGACTCCCATCACCGGTCAGCTGTCCGCCGCCGTGGAGAAGAACCCCGGGGTCTGGCTCAACACCACACAGCCTCTGTGCAAAGCCTTCATGGTGACGGACGAAGACATCAGGTACAGGACGCTCCACAGTGTTTGTACTGACCAGGCCAGCGGAGTTTAGCTCTAGACCCAACCAGAACATCCTTTAACGTCAAACTATGGGCTGACTTACACTGTCAGTCAACAGATTATATGAAGTCTTCTGCCTTTATAATACAGAAGGGTACTAGTTTATCAATAATACTAACATGAGTAAAATATCTGGTTTCACTTCAGTAACTGATCTTGTTGGACTGGGAGGGATGTTTAGAGTCTGAAAGCTGTAAAGTGAAATGAGGAATGCTTGATTGAAACGCTCTGTGTCGTCCACAGGAAGCAGGAAGATCTGGTGTACAGCGTGAGGAAGAGGCTGGAGGAAGCGCTCATGGCAGACATGCTCGCACACATAGAGGAAGCTACCGTCGAGGCCACGTCTCTGAAGGAAGAGTCCAACGACGAGGAAACGGAGTCTGTATAGCTGTAAGAGAAAGAACCGATCGGAATAATAGATGATTCTTTCATTTAGAGATTCATTTAGACGATTTGTATCGAGTGCTGTCAAACGCTAATTCATGATTAATAGCATCCCAAATAAACGTCTATGTTTACAGAATGAGTGTGTACTGTGTATATTTATTATATATAAATGCAAACACATGCATGGATATATTTAAGAAATATATGCTATGCTTGTATATTTAACGTATATAAAATATAAATTTCAATGTGTATATATACATGTAAATATTTTTTAAATATATACAGTATGTGTGTGTATTTATATATATATATATATATATATAAATAAATACAGTACACACTTATTTTGGATGCAAGTAGTCGTCTGACAGCACCTATTATATATTATTCAATTATGTCTTTAACTACTTTCTCACTGTTTTTGAATGGTTATGGAAATGTACAGTCATTTTTCAGTTTGGGTTCAATTAACTGCATGAAACTATTGCTGTCGAAGGATTAATCACATCCAAAATAAACGTTTTTGTTCACATATTTTATTTGTTATGTATAATAATGTATGTATACATAATAAATATACACAACACGCACAGCTATTAATTGTTTGACAGCACTATTTTAAACCTAATTTTCATTATTATTATTTTCTAAATCATGATGGTCGGTATTGTGACAATGATACAATACATGATTTATGACTTATATCTTGGTTTGTGAAATATGCTGTGCAATATGAACGTATTAAGCATCAGGAAAATACAAAGGCATTCAGAATTTGTGAGCTACCTATTATATTTGAGATATCTGTGTGTCAGTACTGCCATCTGATTATTTATCAACACAATGGCCCAGTTTCACAAACATGGCTTAGTTTAAACCAGGACTAGGCCTTAGTTAAATTA
>JAUCMU010000042.1:19713666-19734963 GCA_032275025.1 Enteromius treurensis
ATACATCCGCGCTAAAGGTGAAAGTCACCATAGCTTGTAGTATAGACTCCAACCCAACTTTGAGAATAGATTAACGGGGATATTTTTTTCCATCGTGCGATAAGAGTCGATAACGGCCCACCACTATGCTGCTGTTGTGAATTGTGAATCAGTGCAGCTGCATTAAACCAAAATCTCAAGGCCAGGATCAGATCTGTGTTGAAAGATTCTTGTGGTTTGAGTTTGTCATCTGTGTGTTTGCAGGAAAGCGGTGGTGATGGGAAAGACCTGGACCACAGTATTGTTCCTCCTCAAACCCAAAGACACACTCAGATTTGAGCCGATCCTATGCAGAAACCAGCCGCTCTCCTGCCTTTCTTCTCCAGCTCAACTGTGAACGTGTGTTTTACCCTAACATTTCAAGCAGTTTTATAAAACCAAATTCACTTTTCTTCTACATTGAACTAGTTTGAAGTGGATTTGCTCTATTTTTGTACAGTATGAGCTTCAAGTTCGGGGTTTTTGCAGCGTAACGCAGTCGGTTTGAGTGAGTTACAGATGCCCAGCTTTTTTTTTCTTCTTTTTAATTCACACATCGTAAGCTAATCTTAAATCATGAACATTTTACACAATGTTTTTCTTTTATATACAAACGAAATGCCATGTTTTTATGACTGATTATGGAAATAATGTACTACTAGCGCATACTGGTTTGTGGTGGCTGGTGCTCAGTTCTTTCTGGTTCCTTTATGTTTTCTCTTTTGTTACAATGCTGTTTAAGTTAAGAGATGACATAATCTCTTACATTGGTGCTTAGGGGTTTTGTATTCATGAATTTGTCAATGCATAGCTGATATTATTAAGGAATGGACAGTTTTTCAATATTTTAGGAGTCATTTTTCAGTTAGATCAAGCTTTTGTGAAGCTGGTACGTTTGCCATCATTCACCGATGCAGTGTGGTTTATCATTATTATTATTATGGACTGAATGGTTACAGGACAGAAATCTGTGTGATGCATCAGTGTTTTCTCAGTAGATGGCTTGTTTTTACACTAATTCTGCACACACCCATGATTGAATTTAATAGATGATTGACTCCTATTCTTATGGGGGTTTTTTTTCTTTGCAAACGGTTGCATTGTACAGTCATATTTGAAATATGCAGGAGAGGTGTTTTTGTATGTTGCCCTCTGTTTGGAAGAAAACCTAGATCACTTTTTAAAAATGCAAACCTTGTAGCTGAAGGAGGCGTCATTTTGTAAACATGGAAAATAAAAGTCTTTCATCACATGTGAGCACTTTCGTGTTTTATTTTAATGCAAATATCTCATCATATTTCAAAGACAGCAAATACAGTCTCAAATCTATTTTATACATGCTTTCAGTATTAATATTTAAAATGTAATTAACAGTTATTAGTAAATGTTTATAATGTACAATATATGGAATTCATATTGAAATCATATTTATCAATGTATTAATATACATGCGTCAATATAATTAACATTTGTTAAATGTTTATAACAAAATTGGAATTTTAAAATATTGTCAAATATTCATAAAATCATATAGATATATATATAGATCAATAGATTTAATTGAAAGTAAAACTTAATAGTAAAATATCACAGTACTGATTTTGTGTGTGTGTGTTACAGAAAACAAACACACCTTTGCCACCAATTAAACTTGAAAGTTGAATTATATACAAATAATTTTCCATATCAATATGTAAAAATAAATAATTTAATAGACAATAGTTCATAAAGAAATGTTCAGAATATAAGTTAGATTTATGACATTTTGAAATAACATGAATATATGTATTTTTAAAATATATTTGTGAAACTGAATCATCAGAATATATAAACAGATTGTGTGCATCTACATACATTATATCAGTGTTGAGAAGGTTACTTTGGAGATGTTATAGGTTATAAGTTACTATTTCCAAAATATAATAAGTAGTGTAACTATTTCCGTTACTTCGTTAAAGTAATGATTACATTTGATTACTTTTTCATTACTGTCCTAAATTTCACATTTTCCCATCATTTTTACACACGTAAAGCAGGCCGGGTTACAGTATAAACTCAACACTGATTGAAGACTTCCACAATCCTTCATCACTAAAATTAAGATTATAACCATTTAATTTTTAAGCATAGCCAAAACGAAATCAGACGTTAGGTTAAATACAGATTTACAACCATTACAAGAAATAGTAGCGATGATACAGTTTTTGAAATCTAATCTTTGCATATCTATGTGACATGAAACACTAGCATCTAATAATGCTTGGAAAAAAACAGTCAATCTTTAAAAAATATACACAAGCATAAGCATATACATAAACCTAAATAGGACATTTCTGAATAAGCACATCCTATTCTGTGTCCTAAGCTCCTGAACATACTTTTAAAGCAGTCACTGCAATTTATGAAAGAAATCAATTAAATCTAAAATTCAGATCTAACCCTCTTTGTAATCATTAGCATTTTTGTAAGTAACTTGAATTTAATTACACATTTTTTCTCAGTAACTGTAACTGATTACATTTATTTTGTAATGACATTATGTAATGTTTTCTTTTATGCCAAAAATCATTAGGATATTAAGTAAAGATTATGTTCCTTGAAGATAGTTAGTAATTTTCCTACTGTAAATGTATCAAAACTTCATTTTTCATTAATACTGATTGCTAAGAACTTAATTTGGACAACTTTGAAGGAGATTTTCCTCAATATATATATATATTTTTTTGCACCCTCAGATTCCAGATTTTCTAAAAGTTTTATCTTTATACATATATATTATAGTATTTTAAACAAATCACAGGATTTTTGTTTCACAGTCTTATCAAAATCTAAAAATCAACAACATCAACGCAGGAGATGAAAAATATATATTTTTTAATGTATGTGAAATTTTGCTAATAAAATAAAAAGGTTAACAATAAGTTCTAGTACTTTTTGTTTTTTTATATTACAAGATAAAGTCCTTAAAAATTTATATTAATTAAATTAAATACACATTTTGCCAGTGGCCTTTGAACCCATTGTTGTGCGCCGCTGACGTCAGCGCCGTGAGAGAGCGAGACTGTCGGGAGAGAGAGAGAGAGCGCGGCGCGTGCGTCTGCACACAGACAGACAAAGACGGCGGAACGAACGGGAGAAAGCGCTGTAATACACCTCTAGCGTTCCACGCGTAAAAACGGCCAGAAAACAATGAGCAGACCGCGCGAGTGAGCGGTGCTGAGGTGGGACGCGTGATCTGAGCGCGCACCGGGGGTCGAGTTTGACCGCGAATGCTTTTAAAACGAGTCTTTTTCTCCAACGCCCCCCAACGATTAGCAGCTCCGCTAGCGGTTAGCCATCATCTCCCTCATCCTCCACAAAAACACCCGACACGAGCGGCCAGCGGGACGGGAGTACATAAGGTGAGGTATTTTCCGCTTTATTTAACGCCTGTCCGTGTTAGTTTCTTCTTCGCCGGTTTCCGTATCGCCCGCGTGGCGCGCGGCTGAGATCCACAAACAAAGGCGACAATGTGACTGATCGTCTCCGGTTAGCGGCGCGGCTAACAACACTTCACTTTCAACTCCAATATCTCCGTTTAAACTCACGATTCTACCGGTTTGGAGTCGCAAACGCATGGGTCACCCTCCTGCCGAGAACTTGGCTTAATAACGGCCGCTTGTCATGAAATATACGTTAACCGCGGCGTGAGACTTTAACGCGGAGCTAAAGAGCAGCAGAAACAATAAAGACAAAAGAGACGCGCGGCGTGGAGCGCTAGAAAACAACAAGCACACTCTCTTTTCGTCTGCTTTGACTGTTTCTAGATGGTTTGTGTCACTTCTCAAATTGTTAAATGTGACCCGGACCATAAAAGCAGTCTTAAGGGTCTCTTTTATTATTTTTTCAAAATAAAAACTAGATCTATGCATCAGCTGAATAAATAAGATTTCCATTGACGCACAAAACATGACAATATTTGGTTGAGATGCAACTATCTGGAATGGGTGCAAAAAAAAAATATATATATATGTATATTTTGAGAATCGCCTTTGAAGTTCTCCAAATGAAGTTCTTAGCAATGCCTATTAATAACCAAAAATTAAGTTTTGATATATCTGCAGTCTTAAAAAAACTAAATATCGTAATGGTTTTTGGCATTAAAGAAACATTTATATGAATTTTGACCTATACAGTGTATTGTTGTCTATTGCTAAAAAATATACCGTAGCTACTAATGACTGCTTTTGTGCTCCAGGCTCACAACTGTGCTGTTTTCCTTCTAGGAAGCACGCTTGGTTTGTTGTCTGATGCGCACGCGGGGACAACTATGCCTAGCCCGTTGTTTCACCCTGACATCATGGATCACGAGATGGTAGTGAGCAGCACTGGCCAATCCGGCGGAGTCACCGAGCAGGAGCCCAGGGACGAGGACCATCAGGAGGTGCTGCGCTTCGCCCTGGATCAGCTGTCACTCATGGCTATGGAGAAGGTTGACTGTCTGGATGGGAACTCGGCCAGTGAGAACTGTAACGGGGGAGGCGGATACGTCGATCTGCAGATGCTCGAGCACACCAACGGCTCCCGGGAATCACCCAGCTCCTGCTCGCCTTCTCCGGAGTACTACGGCTCGGGAGGCGGTGGCGGATACCACATGGCCGGTCCGCACTCCTCCATCCTCGGGGAACAAAGCTCAGTTCTCCGCAAGAGAAGTGTCAACATGACCGAGTGCGTGCCGGTGCCCACGTCAGAGCATGTGGCCGAGATCGTCGGCAGACAAGGTAACATTTACTAAAACCATCATGAACCAACCATTCTTTATGATACAAGATAATAAACAATAAAGGCGATTCAGTAGAACAATTATTCAGCTGCAAAATTTGAATATGTATGTTCTGAGAGATGATGAACAATAAATGCAATGCATTTGAACATTTGGAAAACCCTGCATGTAGTTATTCAAATGCAAAATATGAGTATTTTACTAGTATTTGTGTTCCTAGAGATGGTAAACAACAAATGCAATGCACTTGAACAATAGGTAAGCATTGCAACTGCGTTAATCGTTCCAAAAGATAAACAAATGCAATGCATTTAACAATATTTAAGCATGAAAGGTAGTTATGTGCATGCAAAATATGAGTATTTTAATATTATGTTACAAGAGATAATAATAAAAAAGTGCCATGCACTTGAACAATAGGAAAGCGTTACAAGTAGTTATTTGTGTGCAATGTATGAAATCTTTCCAAAAGATAAACGCATGCAATGCATTTTAACAATATGAAAGCACTAAAGGTAGTTATTTGAATGCAAAATAGTACAATTCAGTACTAATCTTTATTTCAAGAAACGCATAATAAATGCAATACATTAGCACAATAGGAAATCATTGCAAGTAGTTAAAATGTGACTTATGTTCCAGAATATGCTTTAAAAATAAAATAAATAAATGCAGTAGAACAATAAATCAGTATAACCTTACTGGGATTAGTCATGTGACCTGTCTGAGGTTGTTTACTAGTTAGTTGCACTGAAAATACAATGATTATCCAAATGCTTTGCTGTAGAATAGTCAGTTGCATTTGAACAATAGAAAAATCATCACTTTAATCGTTTGAGATAGCATGCAAAAGCTGTGATTTGAATATTCACTCGCGTTCTGTGTTCCTGGACATCATAAACAAAGCATTGCAGTGCATCAGGACAATAAGTTGGCGTTTTGAGCAGAACTGAGCGGCCGGTTGCATATGCGTTATGCTTCTGTCGTTGTTTTGGCACGCACCCACGGGTGTTTTGGTGTTTTCTGTCGTTTTGGCGGATTTTTGTCCTTCATAAACATCATTTGCGTGTCACGGGGTGGATGGATGGATGTTGTGGAGGTGGAGGAGGGGTTTGGGAGGGGGTCTGCTCGTGTCTAAACCAGACAATAGAGACTCGTATCGACCGCTGCGGCTTTACGGTTCTCCCGCCCATCTCTCTGTCTGCTGTTTATCGATCTCTGCTTGCGTTTCGTTCAGAATCCGGAGCGATATATATGAACGCAGACTGGGGTCATGTGAGGATATGAGTTATGCAAGTATAGCGGGCCGGGGACGCGCACTACGGCTCTGCGCGGCGCGTTGCAGCTCCCGCGCTCTTATTTGTTAAACACACATAAGAAGTAGCCCTAAATGATTTAGTTTATGGAAAACAAGCGTGATTTCCGCGAGCGGCGCGAGGTTGTTTCGGCGCGGCATTGTTCTCTTTGTTTGAAATGCCATGCGTTCAGCTTCCCGCGATGACGTCACAGAGCAGCCGCGCCATTGGCTGAGTAAAGTAAGCCATGCGGATTTAAAGGAACAGTGCGCCTCTGACCTACCGCTGATGAATAAAGAAAACAATTCACGTCGATCGCTTAAATCTTTATTGTTTTGCACTTTATTATCAATGTACGGGCCAGTTTAAAGTCTGAAACATTTAAAACATTAGGTTATTGGCTTTATGTGATCTGGAGAACAAAACCAGTCTTTTTTTAATTGAGTAAATCATCTCTCCATTGATGTCTGGTTTGTTAGGAGAGGACAATATTTGTCTGAGATACAACTATTTGAAAATCTGTGGGTGTTGAATCTGTGGGTGTTTAAAAAAAAAAGATAAAATTTCCTTTAAAGTTGTTCAAATGAAGTTCTTAGCAATGAATATCACTAATAAAAATAATATAATAAAAGTGTTACTATTATTATTGAATTTAATTAACAAGCCAAGCATTCAAGCTTATTCCTTTGCTAGTTAGAAAAACATTTTAAATGGTCCTGACAAATTAAATGATTAAAGATAAATTAAATTAAAAATTAAAAGTATGTATATAGCATGTCAATCATTATCTAAAACTAGCATTACCTTACTGGAACAATGTGACAGTTATTCAGTTGATTGTTTCAGCATGCCTGATACTGGCTTAAATGATCAGTAATATATTGGAATTATATTACTAGTCAAAATGTGATGTAAAAACTCATTTTAAAAGCATGCAGTCTGTCATTTTATCCTCGTATTTCCATCAAAAACTATAGCAAGCTACTACTGGAACAGTTTCAACATTCTGATAAAGTCAGTTATGATTTAATTAGTGGCAGATATTGGAAATATTAATTAATGTATTTGTTTTATATATATATATCTTTTGCTAAGTCATTTTCAGTGGTGCTGAAATCTATTTTTTTAAAGTGCAGATATACCATGTTGCCTTTAATTACAATTTGACCATTAAAAGGAAATTCCAAAAGAACGGTCTAATTAATATAATCATCTTATTCACGTATCATGCCTAAATTTACAGATGTCATAACTTAACTTTACTTTTTATTTAACCTTTTTGCCCTTGCTAGTTTATTTAAACATTTATGTGGTCTGATGAATACATTCCTAAAAGTGTAATATTCCACATTGTCTCTTAATTGAAGTAATGTTTAATCAGTGAGGACATTAGTACAAACTAGGGCTGGGACAATAAATCAATGCATTGCAAATCAAGTAAACATTCAGAGAATCGATGCAGAACAATATCTTGAGATTATCAGAATGCATCGCGATTCTCTCTTGAATCGACTTGGCTTAGTTTTAGCAGCAAATGTCTCTGTGCTTTAGAAACTGCCGTACACTGCTGCTTCCAGTTCCTTACACGCACACCACTTGAACATAGCATCATTATTCATACAGTTGGAAAAGTTGAAGTGAATCACAAGGGTTTTCATAATGGAGTGTTTACATTAATCTCACATCATAAAAGCCAAGTTTCAAGTACATTTAACCACCTGCATGACTGAGCAACGCAAAAGCACTCTTCTTCTTGAGCTTTTGAGTGTGCGCTTAAAAAAAAAAAAGCCTAGAGCGCCATCTGCTGATAAAAAAAAAAACAAGCTCTGAATCGATTCCAGAGAGAATCACGATTTATTCTGAAAATCTCTGGATCAAATCACAATGTATCCATTTATTGTCCCAGCCCTTGTAAAAATTGTTGCAACATTAAAGCACGATACTACTGAAAAAATTACAATTATTTGTGTTACAATAACTAAATGCTTGTCTGTTTGATTTGGATGCACTATTTTACATAATAAATTGTTTTATAAGTAAATCACTAATGACTTGAAATTTAATAATTTCAGTATGATGTTTTCAAAGTTTCTTTTTTAACAATAGAGTAAATCATGACAAATTGAAAATGCACCATTTGTAATGTTGTTTTCCTGTTTTTTTTTTTTTTTTTTTAACAGGTTGTAAGATCAAAGCACTTCGTGCGAAAACGAACACTTACATCAAAACTCCAGTGAGAGGAGAGGAACCCGTGTTCATCGTGACTGGCCGCCGCGAGGATGTGGAAATGGCCAAACGCGAGATTGTCTCGGCGGCCGAGCACTTCTCCATGATCCGCGCCTCGCGCTGCAAAGCTGGCGCAAACGGCCCCGGATCGAGCAGCTCTCTCCCTGGCCCTCCCAACCTCCCGGGACAGACCACCATCCAGGTGCGTGTTCCCTACCGTGTCGTGGGCCTAGTGGTGGGACCCAAAGGAGCCACGATCAAACGCATCCAGCAGCAGACGCACACTTACATCGTGACGCCCAGCCGCGAGAAAGACCCTGTATTTGAGGTCACTGGCATGCCTGAAAACGTGGACCGTGCGCGAGAAGAAATTGAAACACACATCACACTGCGCACCGGCGCATTCGTCGACCTACAAGGTGATAATGACTTCCACAGCAATGGGACTGATGTGAGTTTAGAGGGTCTTGGGTCGCTTGGCTTAGCCGGCGCACTGTGGTCACGTGCGACTCACTCGGCGCCTCCCCCTCCGCCACAGATGCACCACTCGTCGCGCAAAATGTCATCCGAATCGTTCTCTGCAACTCGACGGGCGACGGATGGCGGGGTAAGCCCGACTAGTCCATTTAGCACGAGCAGCGCCGGCGGGAGCTTCTCCTTCGCGGGCGACTCGACTCCGAATTTGCCGGCGGCATCGGAAGATTTGGGTTTTGAATTCAGCGCTGCGAACATCTGGGCGCCGTTTGCCAATGGCGCGAAGCAACAGACACAGGCGGTCCGTCGCAATAGCAGTGGGCTCAGCGAAAGAGCCGTGACCCCACGACTCTCGCCAGACCCGGATCATCCGCTCGCCCGCCGAGCCCAAAGCGACCCGCTAAGCACACTCTCCTGGCTCCAAACGGGCACCGGAAGCTCGTTCTCGGGTGGAAGCAGCAGCAGCGGCGGGAGCAGCACTGGATACTCGTCTTGCTCGGCGTCGTCGCTCCCGGGCGGCTCACCGACAGATTCGGAGGGCGGCGGAAGTGGAGTGGGAATTGCTTCCACCATGTTGGGACGCCTCAAAGCGGGCGGGCTGGCTGGAATGGTCTCGCGGGATTGTTTTGTGTGTTGCGAAAGTGAGGTGACCGCCGCACTCGTCCCGTGCGGCCATAACCTCTTCTGCATGGATTGCGCCGGGCAGATCTGCCAGTCGCAGGATCCCGAGTGTCCCGTTTGCCACACTCCTGCCACACAGTGCATCCGGATCTTCTCTTAAACGAAGACTGCCTTTGAGTAATTCTTAGATATGACACTATTCCGATCTGTTGACGACAGTAGTAATAATAATAATAATAACAACAACAGTGACTTTATTACCCACTCAAGTACTTGTCCAGACTGCGTCTTCTTATCTTTAGCCGTTCATATTCGGTGGGTTGTTTTTCCATTCATGCTTCCAACTTTTTCTACTTTTTCGACTTTTACGCTGCACTTTTTTCTAACGCGTGTTTCCGTGTTGCCGATGCAGTCGTTTTTAAATTATTTTTGCGTTTTTCTCAAAATGCAAAAGCTGCGCTCGTTTAGACCAAAACATGAGAGATATTCCTGTTTTATTATCGAACACTTAATATTTATACGCGTTACGAGACTATACGCGACGTGCTAGTGGATGTAGGATCTGAGATAGCTAGAATAGTACATGTTACAAATATCATTAGCGTGCATTTTCTCTTTTTGCCACACTACCTTAAAACATTCACGTGTCGGTTCATTCCTGCACTCCAGAAACAGGGTTCTAGTATTTAACGAGGATGTTTTTATCTGTTACGACTTTTCGAATCAAAACGCATACCGAATTACCTTTCGAATGTTTAGTTGTGAATGTTCGCGACGCACGGAAATGTCTTTCCCTGGAGTTTGCGTCTGTCTTCCGGCCCTCGTGAGAGCGTTTCGTTTGCGATTACGCACCCCGTACGCTGCCTACGAACGAATCTGGAGTCCCGCCGAACGGTTTTTATTGCGACAAGCCATGCTTTCACACTTTTAAAGGGCTTCCGGTTCCACACTACACTTCAGGTCGTCCTAATAAACGGGATGCTAGTCCGCGTGGCAGCTAAATCACCAGGGCTTCCGTACGTTTTAGCGATGCACGAGCCATTTCTCCTTGACGTCTTAAAGGGCGAGAATGCGTTTCGGTTTGTGCAAGTTTCTTTCTCTAGATGCGCTTTTAGACTTTTCTTTGGCGTGTCGAATATATATATATATATATATATATATATATATATGTATGAAACGTGCCAGAACTCGAGCTAACGGTGCCTTGGTGGTGAAACTTGCCGCCGGGCATGAAGATTGTGACGTAATTTCTCTCCGCTCTTCCAGTTTTAGTGATTTGTACAGAGAGCCGTGTCGAATCTGAGCCGCTCGTTTTCTGCTTTTCGTCCCCAATCGTCATTTAAAAGTAGTGTAACTGGCTGAAAGGTACAAGGAGCTAGTAGTTTTTCGTTTGTGTGTGCGTGTATGTGACGTGTTTTGGTATCGGCGATGAAGGTCATGTGACTAGCGAAGAATTGGCCTGAAGTCGAACGGTTTCCTCTTTCGTTTTTCTTTTCCTCAAACAGGGTTCGCTGGGGACGATCTCAGGCGGTTTTGCATCGGAACGACGTCAGACGCTGTTTTCCCATGATTCATTTGTGCTCGGCTTTTACTTTTGGCTTTAATTCCTTTTGTACGCAGAACCAAAAGTGATTTCAATAACCGGATTTCAGGCCTAATTGTAAATATCCTGAATTACAATCATTGGGATTCATTTTCAAACGTACGATGGAAAAGGTTAATGTAGTTTTTAAAACGCGTATCATTATTTGTAAGTTAAACTCTCTCTGCATGTCTTGAAGCCGTGAGGCATTAGCTAATAATTTTTCTAAAAACGAAAAGGCAAAAAAACTTTTTTTACACATTTTATTTTTACAATTTATTTGCTTACCTTGACGTAAATATCCCAGATTATAATGTGACCCTTTTATTACAGCAAATTTATCTTTATTTTCCATATTTCTGTTTCCTGTGTACAACATATAGGCAATTTATAACAAAATGAGAAAAAATTATTGAAGAAATTTAAAATTGAAATATATTTTATTTGAAAGTTTATGGACCTTTTAACCGTGAGCTGGAACAATTGTATACACGTATAATTTGAGCTGACTTGACGGTTATAAGAAATGTATCAAGAGTTTTATTTTTTATGCTTCTTTAATAAAATCTTGTTTTTGTTTTCGTTTTTGTACTGTAAAACAATAATCCTGTGTCCGTGTCTTTATTTCTGTGATATTAAAGCTGTTTGGCGCATGAGATGATAGATTAGTGTTGCCTTCAAATCCATTGAACATCCCTTAGTAAAGAAATGTGTTATATTTAACTAAAACTAAAACATAAAACCTTTGTTTCTTGAAGTAAAATAAACGTTTCACCTAGTTACCACCAAATTTCATGTTTTCATCTGGTTTTTTTTCTGGGGGACATTTTTGTTCGTTTTTTTTTTTTGTTGTCTAAATTGTATTTATTTTTCTTTTAAAGGTTTAGTAAATTTCATGTCATTTTTAATTTGTAATGTAAAAAAAAACAAACAAAAAGAAAAACTTAGAATAGTGGTTACTGAATGTACTTTAACCGTCATAAAACTTCCATCTTCTCAAATCCTCGCAGATAAGATGTTTAAAAATTAAGCATTGCAACAGAATAGTAGCTACTTATCCGTGTAGAAAGCTTTAAAATCAAGTTAATTCTTAGTTTAGCTTCAAGTAGCGTCACGTGCATCTCATAAATATTTAATATAATGAAGATTTACCAATGTGAAGCCTTACATAAGGTAGTTTTATAAGAGAAAAATATAAGCAATTAGAAGAAATGTTTTCAATAATGTTCAATAAGTTTATGCATACTTTATTTTGGGAGAATTTTTCCTCGGGTCAATGGTTACTTTTATTTTCACGAGAGAAATCAAATCAATATTACATCAATGATGTTGAAATTCACCAACCTTTCCAAACGGGAACAAGCATATGAATATGCAAATGTTAAGTTATATTACTAATATCATTGCTCATGTCAGTGCATAAATAGTTTGCACTATTGTTAGCAATATAAAGTCACTTGATGTCTTCAAATAATAATAATATTTTAAAAATGTCCAAACCAGTTCATTTAATTCCTAATAGGTCGTTATGGTTGCTTTATTATTGGAATCATTTTTCCAAGACTAAAAAGTCTCTAGATTTTGGGAACAACATACTTTTCCCATATTGATTGACACATTATAGAATAAGTTTGGAAATAAAAAATGAGCACGGAGTGGCCTGGTGTCAATAAGATGAGGAACACGGTTGCTTGATCATTATTGTTTTAATAGGAAGCAAATGCTGCAGTAATCCACGATCATCCTCATTAAGAACAATCAAAATGGTTAAAAATGAAATTAGAAACGTTCTCAGTATAAAAACACCCGCTCATGCGACATTCACATCGGATACAGTTCACAAGCTCTTTTTTTGGAAAATCGACAGTGAAGTCAATGGTCAGTAAGTGGCAGCTTAACATTGAGGTCTTCCCATCATGCACTGGTTTACTGAGAGACGGGCAGCACTGCAGTGTCATGCACGCATGCATATGAGATTCTTCATGCCCGTTTGTGCTTCAGCGTGTGTGTGTGTGTGATTTAATCACATCTCTGATGTCAAAGGCTCGTGTGAATCAACATTCAGTGGCTGCGTAGCGTTTGGTTTCAAAGGAAATCAAGTGCAGTGAATTCATAAAACTACGAAAAACATCAGTGCTACAATTATGCAACAAGTAGCCGGCAGATGATGTATAACATGGAATATTATTCATTCATTTGTTTTTTATTTAAAATATAACACTATGTATATAATATATATATGGGTCAAAGATGAAAAAGGGTTTAACCATAACAACTAAGTGTGATTGAGTGTAACAATCTTGTCAGGTATATTTGCAACAAAAATAAATATGAGGCAATTACCTTCATCCCAAATAATAATATGTAATTTCATATTTTCACATGTCACTATCCTAGGTTTTGCCCATTTATCAGTAAGATTTTTACTCATTTAAAGCACATTCTTTTCATGTTAGAATTTTTACATACATATTGTGTTACACTGAATGATATAGTAACGTTTTTTCAAAAAACTTATTTGAAACTATAAAAGTAGACACATTATTAAATGTGAATTTAATTTACAATAAAACCCCTTTTGTGCATTTTTTTGTGAAGCAGAATTGATGTCTTTGACCCATACATATAGCTATTTATAAGTGTATATATTCTCAGTGTATATATATATATATATATAATATACAAATTCATGAAACTTAAAACAAAATAATATTGACATATTTTTTCAATCCTGTATGAAATCATTAACAAACAGTTATCGGCAATAAAGTAAAATTGCTTTGGAGGCAGCACAAAATGATGAATACATAGATAAGTAAAAGACTATATGTTTTCTTTAGTGCTCTGATGAATCACTGTCAATAACAGGTACGTGTAAAAAGAAACGAATCCGCTCACAGCTGAGATTCATCCTAGCAGCAGCGTGTATGTACAGCCGTAATAACTGCTAAACATGTGAAATCAAACCAGCAACTAACTTTACAAAGACACTTAATTGCACTGTGGTTTAGTCTAAAACAGCAGGTGAGAACGACTGAAGCCCTGACTCTGACTCTGATCTTCTGTCCTGTGAAGAGATCCTCAGAATCACGCTTCGTCCTCACGACGCTCACCAAATGGGCCTTTAAAGTCCAAATGACTTCTTATAGTTTTGTGAGAGGATGTGAGCAGATCCTAGTCTTTTCCAGTGGAAGTCTTGCACGAGGGTGAAGGACCATCCATAAAGAGTTGAGTCCAGTGTATTGCTCTAGAATTATGCGTCATTGAAGAAGACTCACAACGACGCGACTCCAACACGACACAGCAGTCAAAAACATGAAGATGAGAACATTTCTGCCCTTATAAGATTCAGACTGAATGTCAGAAGTGCTTTTTGCGTTTCAAACCTCGATACAGCATCAATGACCAGGGTTATTATAACCAAATAGAACTAAAATATTTATTTTAATTTAACGATGGACTAAAATAGCTCAAATGTAAATAAGAATATACAAAATATTAAAGAAATGTAGACAGACATAAAATAATAAAAATAACAAAAATGAAAACGAAAACAAAAATATATATATAATCCAATTCAAAAGTATTGACAGAAACTAATAATATATCAATGAAATTCTAAAAAAAAAGAAAAAAGGCAGCATAATTCTTAAATTATTAAAACTTCAATTATTACATTTTGTTATGGTTTTGGTTATATTAGTATATGTATAAACCTTTGCTACTTGAAATAAAATAAAATTGAAATTAAAAAAAAGTAACATTTTCAGCTAGTTGGCAAGTTTCACTAACGACAAATTACTAAAAATTCATTCAAATAAACTAGAAAATAACATTATAGCCGTTTGACTTCTGCCACGAGTCTGTGAGAATATAAAGCCCTCAGTGAGTATTTGTGGATGCCCTGCAGTGCGAGGCCCATGATGCTCTGCAGCAGCTCACAGTGATCACATGCTGGAGACGGATGAGCGACGCAGACCTGGACTCCATGCAGGAAGAGCAAAGATTCCAGACAAGACAGTGCAAACCAATCAAAGCCCGAGTCAGCAGATCTGCTTCTGGGGGTCTCAAGGCCGCGATGCATTGTGGGTAAGGGCATGTGAAGGCAAAGTCACTGACTAGTCCTTCAACTACTGACTAAGGAATTAGCAAGATCAAGTAGTGACTTCATCTAGATTTAAAGGGGAGCTTCCAAACACATTCACCAGCAATCAAACAGTTTAGAGCTGCGTGATTCAGTGAGGAAAAATACTGCTTATATTCAAACACACACATTTTGTATAAATCATAAATGTTTTCATTTGAATTTTAATTATTTAGTAATTTGATTTTATGATTTTTTATGTATATATATAGTTTTGATTTTATTTCAGTTTTCAATACTAAACCCGATACTAAAATAATTAAAATGGAAACAAAATGAATAAAAAAAAGACATATATATATATATATAATTTATATATATAATATATAATTTAGTTATATACACACATGTTTATCATGAGATACAATGATACTGTAAATGATTACATATTAAAAAAAAATTGATTTAATAATTAAGTGTAAAAAATGGATACTATTTTAATTTTTCATTGTTAAGAGGATTTTCTACAAAGCTGCTCTGAAACAATGTGTATTATGAAAAGACCTATACAAATAAATCTGACAAAAAAATGAAACAACATAAGAAATATTACAATTGTAATATTTGTGCAAAATGAGTGTTCGAGAAAAATATAATATAGTATTTGAATCATCAGTCTTTTATTTTGGGAGAAGTCCTGAAAGCTTCTCTCTTGTTGACAAATGCTGGTTTATAAGCGCTTCTGATTATAAGTTTGGAAATTGTGTTTTTAAACGCACATTATAAGCAACTGAAGTTAATGTGGGGCAGTGTTTAGTGCATCTTGAGCTGCTCGTGTGTAAATGAACACAGTATACATTTTAATTGTATAAATCGTGCAGCTCTACACACATCAAGACAAGTTAGTCGTGTTAAAATTGTGCACATTCTGATTTGACGTGAACCAAGCCTTCAGCAGAGCGGTGATCTCTGATTGGTGGAGACAGCGTAATGTTAAACCAGTGTTGTGCTAAAGATTAGGACCTTTTGTCAAAATTCAACAGAGTGCAAAATAAAGTGTGTAGAATTAAATCTACAGCCTTCTCAGCAGAATATTACAGTCAACATGAACATGCACTTCCAGACCCACTTTACTTCCACAACATGACATATTTCTAAGAAAAACAGGCAGGACTTTTGGTACTTGAAATGAAATAAACAAAGATAAATAATTAAATATAAAAAAAGCTTTTAGCTAATTGCAACTAATTTTTGAAAATTGGATTTTGAATATTTTTCAATTACATTTTTATTTGATTCCTGTTTTCTCTTTCATTTTTTTTCATATTGTTTAGTCATTTTGTAAATTAATGTCTACATATTTTTTCATAGTTTCATTATTTTAGATATTATTTATTTACATATTTATTTAATTATTTTAGACAAACCGAATTAAAATCAAAAGTATATTGACATTAATCAAATTGACAAAAAAAAAAAAAGACAAAAGCTTTGAATTAAAATGAAGATGAAAACATTTATGATTTGATTTTTCCGTCAGTGACGTAAACAGGGTCGACGTTCAATTCAAGTTGTGATGAACTATACGAAGAGTTTATTCACAAAAACAGATCACTCCTTTTTTTAATTTTCAAAAATCACGTTTGCAAAATATCTTCATGTTTTTTATTGTGCTAGTATTTCTAGGTAATACTTGACCAAATCAAAATGAAACTAAGCACAATGAAAAAGGCAGATTTTTGAGAAGTGTTGTAAACGGAGTGATGTGTTTCCTCAGACGAACAGGGGTTATTGTTGACATCATTATTTGGAGCGGTGAGGGGGTGTAAAGGGGCTCAGCTGCCGCGGCCCTCCTCGGCCGAGCGCTGGTCAGACTTCAGCTTGACGAACTCTTTGGCCACCTCGTCGTTGTTGCGCTGTGAGAGGATGCGCAGCACGGTGAGGCCCGTCTCGTCCATGTGGATGCGTTTCCCGAGCGGGAGCCAGACGGCGGCGCTGCTCCGAGACGCCAGCTCCTTCAGCTGCAGTACAGCCATCCCCACGCTCCGGTCCTCACGAGCAAAACAGTAGTCCTTCACACACACCTGCAGCTCGTAGCCCTCGGGACCCAGCTCACTGCCCAGCACACTACAGAGAGACACACTGAGCCTCAACATCCTGTAGTATTGACTAAATGTACTAAATGTAACTTCAGTTTTAGCACTCTTATTATCTAAATTCATTGAAATAAATCTGAAATACAATCAAGTATAAATATTGGAATTAACTAAATGCTAAATGAAATAAGATTAAGCTGAAGAAGTACTAAAAATGATTATAGCTAAAGCTAAAATGTGTTTCTTTTGAAATAACTGAAATATGATTAAATAAGTAGCCTATAGATGAAGAACTATAGTAGAGAATAGTAGTTTAAAATTGATACATTTAAATATGAATACTAAATACTAAAATTGCTCAAATGAAATGAATTTTGTTTATTGAAACTAAGCTGAAATATAATAACCTAAATATCAGAAGCTGATTTGGCTGAATACTTACTGAACGTACTGAATACCAGAAGAAATATGTTTGGGTTTCTATCTAATATTTGTATGTTATTGTATAGAGTTGTAGTTAGTGTGATCAGACTCTGTGACAGACGTACAACTGGAAGGATTCGGCGAACTTGGGCGACCAGCTGTTGTTCTTGGATTTGGTGGCAAACTTCCTCTTCTTGTCGCTGAGATGCGGGCCAATGATGTAAACCTCCACGAAGGGCCGGAATATCCCCTGCGTCTGCCAGCGAATATCATTGGCTGCCACCACTGTCAATCACAGCACAGTAACAGCATTAACCCCGCCCTGTGACGCTCATACAGAGACAGAAGAGAGAGACAGAAGCACCTTTAACTGTGATCTTGTGTCCTCCTGTGCTCGGGTCGCTGAAGATCTCCACGGTCAAACAGACCTCACCCACCGCATCATCCACGCCTGAGGCTGAGCAGGTCAAAGGTCAGAGTTTAAACAGCAAGGCTTTGAAGATTTTATGATAGTCCAAGACAGATTTAATGTGCATTTGTGAATGTATTGTGCACTGCATTTACTTAATACTCTTAAAAATACAGCTGCTTCACCATGCCAGTGTTCCTTTAACAATTAACATCTGAAGAACCTTTCTGTTTCACAAAACGTTTTCTTTGTAGTGAAAGTATGTTCTTCGTGTTATAAAAACGTTATAAAGAAAGAATGGTTCTTTGTGGAACCAAAAATGGTTCTTCTGTGGCATCGCTGTGAAGGAGCTTTGAAGCACCTTTATTTCTAAGAGTGTATTTATACATTTACAACCTTTTTGTAGACAAAAGTTTTCAGCTTTGTGGCAAAATAAAAGCGCTAAGATTCCACACGTTAAAGCTTGAGGGTTTGAACTTTTTATAAAAGTGAAGAATTTAATACATTCATATTAATATTACTATTAATATTATACAATTAAAAATTTTAAAATCTCATTTTATCAGGCTTAATTTTACAATACAAATATATAGTACTTTACAAATATTAGTGCTGTCAAGTTATTAACCATCATTAATCGCATCCACAAATAAAAGTTTTTATTATGTATATGTAAATACACACACATGCATGTATATATTTCATTAAATGGGTCCCTTTTCAGTCGGTCACTCCGAGTCATGTCGGATTGGCGAATTGGGATCTCGCTTAGAGAGGACCAATCTACTTTGCGTGTATGAAAACACGCCAATGAACATTGGCATGCACTGATTGCATCCAGCTGCAGCTGATCACCGCGTGAGTATAAACAGGAAGCAGATGCATGCATCATTAGCTTTTCGCTTTGGAGCCAAGCTTGTTGAAGTTCTGCTCCTCCCGATCTACGACTCGGACGGTGGCTGGCGATACAGCGTTTCAGTGGCGGTGGTTCCAGTTCGAGTGGATGGCCACAGAAGGCTGCACTATCCCCCTGATGTGTGCAGGCGACCCTCTCCCTTGTGCGCCTTAGCACACACAGAAAGAGCTAATTTCTATAAAAGAGCACTGCACGGGTGGTATGTCTTTGTAAAGATGCGTGGTTGGGTTGGGGGAAGAGCTGGACTAACGGTGACGGTGAAGAATTCCCCTCCGAGGGCTCCTTCTTCCACCGGCGCTCCGCTACTGCTGGAGCTGCCATTGGAGCAGTCTGGCCCCCCACGAGGGATACCAGCTGTTACCTTTGGTGCTCCCCTCGATGGTCAGATGTCGGGTGCTGCATCAGAAGGAGAGTCAGAAGGTTATGGAGATGAAGTTCCGGCCAGTGCGGCGCTCCGCTGTGCTGGATGCAGATCCATAACTGATGGCTGTTTGCCCGGGCCGCCGAGGGGATTGGGTTCGATTATAAAGCTCCACCCCGTCCCGAGACCCGGGCGGCTGGAGGATCAAGAGGGTCGGGGACCAGCAGGCATTTTCGGTCAACGAAATGTACCTTGAGTTCGGGCCTGGGATTGCCAGGTAACACTGAGGCCACGGCCCGGCTACGTGCCCAAGGTTCCAACTACTCCGATTAGAGATCAGGTGGTGAACCTCCAAGCGTTGCCCTCGGAGGAGGCAGACCCAGCCCTAGCTTTGCTTTGTCCCATTTGAGCACTGAGATGCTACCTTGACCATACAAAATCTTAGGACCTCAGACCAGCCCGTTTTCTGTCACAGAGGCCGGCAGAAGGGGAATGCTGTCTCCAAGCAGAGGGTGGCCCACTGGATAGTTGATGCCATTTCCCTAGTCTACCAAGAGCAGGGTATGCCCTGCCCCTTCAGGTTACAAGCCCACTTAACCAGAAGTGTGGCATCGTCCTGGGCGTTGGCACGTGGCGCCTCACTGACAGATGTTTGTAGAGCTTCGGGCCAGGCGAGCCCTAACATGTTCGCTAGATTCTATAGTCTTCGTGTGGAACCGGTATGCTACTGTGTTCTCACCTCAAACGGGTAGAGATACTGAGAGGCCCAGTTCAGGTTGGCTTGTTAACTTCTTCAGAGTGTCCATGTAGACCCTGTTGAGTATCCCCTTCGGCAGCCGATGTGGCGGAGCATCTGGCGCCAGACCTCCCATTGAATCCCGGTATGGAGATCCGGTGAGGGCTGGGGTCCATGTGGGGTTCCCAAGGAGGACAACATGTGTGTACTCCACTGTTAAGACCTAGAGCCCGTGTTTCCCCGGCAGACTCCTGCCCTCCAAGAGGGTTCAATCACCTCCTATATTCGTATTCGTCCTGTGACCTCCCACGGGAAGGCTGGACTTCTGTACGCCTCTGTTCAATGAACAGGATGTTCCAGTGTTCCAGATTACTGAATGGATAGTGCTTGAAACAGTATCTGGCCTCTTGTCCCAGCCTAAAGAGAAGAGGCTGGTAGACTCCCGCATGACACTGGAAGGGTCAGCATCCATGGCGTTTTGCTAGGGATCCCAATTCGTGACTTGGAGTGACCAAAGTCTTGGTTACGTATGTAACCCGTGTTCCATGAAGAAGGGATGTCATGGGAAGATGTCACATCCCGTCGCTGGTGCTGTACCGCCACTGAGCGGCCGGGTCCCCAGCTTGGCACCTCAGCGGAAAACTAATGATGCACAAATCCCCTGCCTGTTTATACTCACGCGATGACCAGCTGCAGCTGGATGCAATCAGTGCATGCCAATGTTCATTGGCGTGTTTTCATCCATGCAAAGTAGATTGGTCCTCTCAAAGCGAGATCCCAATTCATCGGTCATATACAACGTGACGTCTTCGTTCCCTTCTTCAGTGAACAAGGGTTACATTCGTAACCAAGATGTTATGTTTATATTGTGTTGTTTATATTATGTAATATATTTAAATATATTTATTTATTTGTAATATAAATGATTGAAATATACAGTGGGTACAGAAAGTATTTAGAACCCCTAAAATTTTTCACTCTTTTTTTTTATATTGCTGCCATTTGCTAAAATCATTTAAGTTACTTTTTTTCCTCATTAATGTACACACAGCTCCCCATATTGACAGAAAAACACAGACTTGTTGACATTTTTGCAGATTTATTAAAAAAGAAAAACTGAAATATCACATGATCCAAAGTGTTCAGACCTTTTGCTGTGACTCTCATATATTTAACTCAGGTGCTGTACATTTCTTCTGATCATCCTTGAGATGGTTCTTCATTTGAGTCCAGCTGTGTTTGATTATACTGATTGGACTTGATTAGGAAAGACACACACCTGTCTATATAAGAC
>JAUCMU010000042.1:19735063-19749977 GCA_032275025.1 Enteromius treurensis
GTGGCAGCATCATGCTGTGGGGGTGTTTTTCAGCTGCAGGGACAGGACGACTGGTTGCAATCGAGGGAAAGATGAATACGGCCAAGTACAGGGATATCTTGGACCAAAACCTTCTCCGGAGTCCTCAGGACAAGACAGTGACCTTAAACACACAGCTAAAATAACCATGGAGTGGTTTCACAACAACTCTGTGACTGTTCTTGAATGACCCAGCCAGAGCCCTGACTTAAACCCATCTGCCTATTTCTGAAGAGACTTAAAAATGGCTGTCCACCAACGTTTACCATCCAACCTGACAGAACTGATATTTTAGTTTTTCTTTTTCAATAAATCTGCAGAAATGTCAACAATTCTGTGTTTTTCTGTCAAAATGGGGTGCTGTGTGTACATTGATGAGGGAAAAAAAATAACTTGATTTTAGCAAATGGCTGGAAAGAGTACTTTCCTTACCCACTGTACATGTAAATACATATTTTCAAAATACACAAAATAATTAATGTGTAGTATATAAATAATATATACATATTTTCAAAATATATATTGTATGTGTGTCTTTATAAATACACATAATAAATATATACAGCACACACATATATTTTTTATTTTATTTTGAATTTTTGATTAATCGTAATTTCTACTACTGCTACTACTAGTTAAAATGTGAATATTCAGCTGAAGAGGTTCAGTCTGAGAGACTTGTGCTTGAGTGTAATTAGCACAGATAGAAGCTGTTCCAGCAGAGGGCAGCAGAATCATTCTGGGCTTAAATAATGATTTAAAATCAGAATAAGAAATAGTTCATTAGTAATGACACTTGTATCTAACAAAGCCTTGAGAAAAAGCATGTGTACTCCTGAAACATTGTTGTCTCGTATATTAAAGCTGTCGATGCAATTTGGGAAAGAAATTCATTAAATTAAATTACAACTTTAATTTAATTACACGCTTTTTTTCTTAGTAACTGTAACAAAATGCAATTACATTTATTTAGCAATTAAATTCCATAAAGTTACTCCCTAACACTAATAGTGACTATAGTCTCTGCCAAAATACCATATAGTTACTCCTGTAAAATCCTAATTAATATGCACATTTTTCAATAATTTCCCTGCTTTAATTAGTTTTTCTGACAATTGTGGCCAATTTTGTAAGCTATCAAAGTAAGAGTAATAATTAAAAAAAAATAGTTTGCTGCTATAATAATGACAAATATGTGTGTTGTATTTCATAGACGTTATTATTAGCACAGTAAATTTTTTTGGGGAAACCATGCAAAACATCTTTTGTGTAAATCTCACGCTTGAGATGGTGAACTAGAAGTCTCCTGCAGACCAGCTGGTGATCTTCACATGAATATGGATTCATATCTGTATCTATGAATATAAATGAGGTGCATGAGTGGAGAGCTGCAGAAACGTACCCTTCTCAGGATAAACGTCTTCACTGTGAGAGTATCGAACGCCTTTCCCGCCATGAACTACACACAACAGAAGAGCGAGATTTGATGAATGTAGTTTTCTTCAGAAGACTTAAACATCACTGACAGCAAAACAAAAATGTTCAAGGAGACTATCTCCATTCAGGCTCATTGCTATGCTTCTCTGAAACACTAGAGGGCCTCAAAGAGCTCATAAAAGGGCAACAAGATGATTTACATTTAAAATTTCAAAAAAGAGGTTTAAATAAGCAAAACAGCTAAAAAACTAAGATTAAAATAATACTATTTCTCATTTTAGTCAATTCCCTTTAAGAGCCTAGACTTGTTCTTGGATGACCTGGATATACTGTATGTGAGGGTTTTAAGTGTGACTTCTAAATGTAGAAATGCTACAGAAATAAAGAAATAATGTAAAATGTTTTATATTAACGTATAACTTTAAAAAATTATTATATTAAGTTACTTAAACTTCACATATAATACATAAGGCGATATTGTTACATTTATATAAATGGTTATTTCTGAGTAAAAATGACAATAGAAATACTTATTTTTTTAAATATACCATAACTGAATAAGTTAATGTAATCACATGAATGTTAATTTAGCTAAAACTCTATAATATTTATTAAAATGATTTGTGGTATTCTTGAGGCAAAAAAGTAATTGTAACATATTTTATATAAAGCTTTATAGGATGAAATTTAACAAAATGAACGTCAAGTAAATCCATGGAAATAAAATTGTAAACCATAACGGACATTCAGTTTTTATGATTATGGATACTCATAATTTTAATTATCCATAATGATTTATTGATTGTAATATATAGCTACATATAGATCTGTAACTAAACAGTTTAATATGATAAGAACTTCAGATTCCAGATTTTTTAAATAGTGGTAGCTCAGACAAAAAATATGCTATCGTAACAAACCATACACCAATGGAAATATTATTTATTCAGCTTTCAGATGATGTATAAATTGAAATTTCCAAAAATGTACTCTTATTACTGGTTTTGTGTTTTATGGCCACATATGTACTTTGACAATAAGGCACAACAGCATTTCATCATTGATTATTCCTTCTATGGTACTGATACAAAAAACAACTGAAATGATTAGAGAAGCAAAGAAAGAGTGTATAACTCTGAAATCTAGTGAGCGTTCTACATAGGCTATATAGATAATCAATCACTCCTTTAAAAGATCTCTTTTTCTGACTAAAGCAGCAGGTGATAAGGCTATTCCAGAATGCAGTGTGCAGACGGCCATACCCTGAGTGTGCTGCGACTGGACGAACTTCCTGATGAGTTTATCAGTGGCCTGTGTGTAAAGAGACAGAGCGTAGCGCAGAGATTGGAGATCAGGACTCTTCTCCAGAAACGTCTTTTTCAGACCCACGCCGCCCGCGTGGAAGTATTGCTGTTACACACACACACACAGAGAAACAGTCTTTATAGAGTGTGTTTGCATTTATGATAATATAATAAACCGTGAAGCTAGTCTTATAAACCAGTTGATATTCTCATGGTTTGTACTATTTCAAATGTAATTTCTCAGATGACAACACTCATGAGGAGTAATTATGATTATAATGCTGAGGAAAATAATAAATAATAAAGTGCTGTCAAACGATTCATTGTGATTAATCACATTTAAAATAATATATGTGTGTGTATTGTGGATATTTATTATAGACACAAATATGTGTATATAAGACAATTCATTCACGCTAATATTTTCAAAAAACATAATGTATGTATGTGTATTTTTTCATTTAAATATAAATTTCCAAAAAAATAGAGTTTGGCAAAATAAATAGATTCAGCTATTTTATGGTATATTTAAAAATATGTATTCTTTTTTTTTGGATGTAATAAACTGCAAAATAATGGCTTGACAGCACTAAAAATAATAGTGATTTTCAGTTTAAGCAATCAAATAAAATACAAAAAAATACAATCAAATTTCCAGTCTTTTTTAAATAAACAAACATTAATTCCCTCAACAACCATACTTTTTTATGTATATATAAATGTATAACATAGCTTTGTTATACAAGCTCTAGAGTTGTATAAATTGATATTAGTGAGATTAAAATTTAATTACAAAGTTATTTTCTTTGAACGTAATGTTTTACGTAAAATGTAAAATAATTTTTGATTAGATCATATAATTATGTAAATTATATAACATTTTATTACAAAATGTTTATAATTAAAAAATATATAAACAAGTTTTGTCAAACTAAATAATAATATAATAATTACAAATGTAAACAATTAAATTAAATCACAATCATAACTTTGAGCGAAATAATTGTCAGTTTAACCATTACGCAGCATAACTTCAATCTTCAATGGAGTAAAACTAAACTCTTAATTTTTTATCAATTAAAACTAGATAAAAAAACAACAGACACAAGACTAAGACTAAATTAAAAACAGCAGACTAAATTTACTCTAGTCAGTGTGTGATAGCAGACTTCATAGTACCTTAATAGTGTCCAGAGCGAGCTCAATGACCGCACACTGTTTAGGGGTCAGGGCTTTGGCCTCTTCTCGTACCATATGCTCCTATAAGACACAAACACCATCAGCTTCACTCTGCAGTGTGTTTAGAAACACTATGAGAGGTGAAGACAAGTCCGTCTGAACACACCTTCAGTTTGGAGAGCTGACCCAACTCCTTAGCAGCATTAAAGATGAGCTGTGTGCCCTACACACACACACAGACACACACACACACACACACATCAGATCATCACAGGAGATCTACACAAACACTGGGATTATTATGAAGATAAAACTATACTTAATAACATATGCCATTGCAAAACAGTTCATCAACTTAGATTTGTTTAAAAATTGTGACAAATTACACAAAGACCAACACTTCTTGCACACTTACTGAAAAGAGAAAAGCTTCATTTGATTACAGCTTAAAAATAACATGTTCATGAAGAGCTAAAAACTAGTGCTGTCAAATGATTCATTATGATTAATTGCATTCAAAATAAAAGTTTTTGTGTACATAATATACCTCTGTATAGTTTCTGAGTGAACAAGACGGTTTCTGAAAGATTCTTCTGAAAAGAGTTCCTGCGAGTTCATGCTCTCTTTTGTCTGACAGCGATCACTGGGCGACTGTCAGCGCATCCTGCGGGCTGGTGGCCTTTTTAAAGGTGGGCTACAGTACTAGTTTTTTGCATTCCAGAGAGCATAGACCTACTTAGTGCACAGAGGTGCCGCGAGAGGTCCTTCCTGGGCAATCCAGAAGACAAAAGAGCAATTTCTCATGGTTGGAAAGGTGTTCACCGGAATGTTGATCTGGCCGTGCGTTGATACGGACAGTACACCTCGGCTATGCGATTCAGTTTGCCAGGCGCCCACCCAGGTACAAAGGCGTCTGCTACATCACTGTCAGCTTGGACAAGAATGGCGCTGTCCTGCGTGTGGAGGTTGCAGTACTACTGGCAAAGGACGCAATCGAGCCTGTCCCTCCAGCCTAGATGAGGCAGAAGTTCCTCTCAAAACTTTTCAGAGGCTCCTGGGGCATATGGCAGCCGTAGTAACGCCGCTGGGCTTGCTTCATATGAGACCGCGGACTCGATAGTTACACGATCGAGTCCCGAGAAGGACATGGCAACGTGGCACTCTCCAGATTGGCGTTTCTCCGGAGTGTCGCCACCTATTCAGCCCGTGGTCAGACCCTGCCTTCCTGCGGGCCGGAGTCCACCTAGGACAGGTGTGCAAGCATGTCGTGGTCAACATGGATGCCTCCTCCACGGGTTGGGGTGCTATATGCAACGGGTAAGCAGCCTCGGGTCCCTGGACGGGCGTCCGACTGCTTTGGCACATCAACTGCCTCCAGTTGTTGGCCGTGCTTCTAACCTTGCGTCACTTCTGACTAATGCTGCGCCACAAGCATTTGCTGGTCTGTACGGACAATACTGCAGCCAAAGTGTACATCAACCAACAGGGTGGTCTATGCTCCCGCCGCATGTCATAATGCATGCATGCCCGCCATCTATTCCTTTGGAGTCAAACACTGCTCAACCGTGCTCCCGACCAGCTCTCAAAGCAGTCCACCTCCAGGTAGTCCAGCTGATTTGGAGCTACTTTGGCGAGGCCAAGATAGACCTCTTTGCCTCCCCCGCGTCCTCCCACTGCCAGTTGTACTACTAACTCTCCGAGGAACCCGGCAGGGATGCGCTGGCACACAGCTGGCCTCTGGGGCCCAAGTACGCCTTTCCCCCAGTGAGCCTCCTTGCACAGACCCTGTGCAAGATCAGGGAGGACGAGAAGCAGGTTCTGCTAGTAGTGCCTTATTGGCCCTTGCAGACCTGGTTTGCCGACCTAATGCTCCTCGCAGCAGCCCCTCCCTGGACAATTGGATTGGATTTTGGCACGATCTGGCACCTGCACCTCTTTGGAACCTGCACGTCTGGCTCCTGGGCGGGACTTGTCAGGCCTCTCTGGCCTTTCATCGGCCATGATTGATACTATCGCTCAGTCTAGAGCTCCCTCTACAAGATAAGCCTACGCACTGAGATGGGGTCTGTTCATCGTCTGGTGTTCCTCTCGCAGAGAGGACCCACAAAGATGACTTATTGCAGTAGTGCTTTCCTTCCTGCAGGAGAAGTTGGAGTGCAGGCTGTCCCCTTTGACTCTTAAAGTGTACGTTGCTGCCATCACAACGTATCATGATGCAGTGGAGGGTACATCCCTCGGGAAGCACCAACTGATCGTGAGGTTCCTCAGAGGTGCGAGACGGGTTAACCCCCCAAGACCGCACCCTTGTGCCCTCTGTGGCCTGCGGCAGGCCCCATTCGAGCCACTCTACTTTAGCATATCATTGTATTGTTTATTTACATAAGAAAAGGCTGTGTGTATTTCAAAGGATTACCACATTTCAATGTGAATATTGTTTTGCTTCTGTAGTTTTGTTGATTTTTGGAAAATATTATACAATTTGTTTATTTGTTTACTTGTAGTTTCACTCCATACCTAAGACCATTAAACCTGTCGGCAAAACAAACTTCTTGTCTTCAGAGTTTTGTGAGGGAAGGGAGTTTATCTGACTGTCAAAACAGAACTAAGCTATGTTGAGGACAGTACACCTGTTGCTTATGACAGCACTCCTGACTGCGTTGGCCTCTATCAAGAGGGTAGGGGACCTACAAGCCTTCACTGTTGACGAAGCGTGCCTAGAGTTCGGTCTGGCTGATTCTCAAGTCATCCTGAGACCCCGGAACGGCTACGTGCCCAAGGTTCCTACCACGCCCTTCCGCGATCAGGTAGTGAACCTGCAAGCTCTGCCCCAGGAGGTTATCTATACCAGGGAGAACCTTGCACCTTAGGACTGAGAGCTCACTCCACACGGAGTGTTGCCTCCTCCCATGCATTGGCTCATAGACGGTCTGTCTGACTGGTCTGTCCGTCTGTTCTGCAACCTTCGTGTAGAGGCTGTGTCCTCCCGTGTCTTCAATTAGACATGAGGTGAGTGGGAGGCCGGCTGGTGTCGGCTTGCTGCGCCATTCCCTGAAGGTGCACTGCATCTTTGCTCTCTTATACTCAGGTAGTGATGAGGTGGACCTGGATCCAATCAGTACACGCCATATGTTTATTGACCTTTTCTTAAAACTCAAAGGCGATTGGTCTCTCATGCGAGTTCCCATATTTAACATCTCTGTTCCCTCCTTCAGGGAATGAGGGTTACCATCGTAACCTAGACGTTTTTCTTAATATATGTGTTTCTATTTATTTATATATACATAATAAATATACACAGTACACACACATATATTACGTAAACAAAAACGTTTATATTGGATGTGATTAATCCCAATTAATTGTTTGACAGCCTTACTACAAACATAATTAAATCATAAAAATGTTAATAAAATTATATAAAAATAATTTAATATCAAAATATTAAAATAAATGTTAAAATAAAAACAGATCAAAATAAAATACTAACAAAAAAGATTAAATATTTTATTTGTTTACCTGCATGTCACATAACCATTGTGAGTTCAAAGCTAATAATTAAATTATAGAAATGTTAAATTAAAATAAATTATTAAATTACAAATAATGTTTAAATAAAAAAAATACAATAAATTAAATATATGTTAATACTTAATGTTCATGTTATATATATATATATATATATATATATAATTTTATTTATTATATTTTAAATTGATATAATTATTTATTATGATTACACAAAATATTTATTAGTAAATAATTTATGTTAAATTCATTTCAAACTATCCAGACACAAGACTTCAGAAGAAAAAAGAAAGGCCTGATCTGACAATATGAAAATATAAACAGCTGTTAATATCAAAAAGTAGGATGATTGTAAATTAAAACTACTGATTAATAAGAGCACTGAAGCATTTATTTATTTATTTAGAAATCATTTTCTGAACTATGCTATATTAATAACTACAGTGGCATACATAATTTACATACTATTAAAGTTTACATTGATATTTAGAATTTTTATTTTTTACATTTTCTGTTAACATGTTTTATTTGGGTTTAGGTTAAAGTTATAATCCCTTTGTTATGTGTTTTTGCCATTTGCGAATAAGTCGTTATGTTCTTATTAGTTTTTATTTCAGTTTTAATTATTTTAGCAACTTAAAATATATATAAATATATTTCTTTATTTTTGTTTACATCATTTGATTTCTTGTTTCAAGTAACAAAGATGTTTTTATCGGTTTTAACGGTATTTTTAGTGATGCTAATGCAGACTCATGCTGCTGGACTAGAGTTACATATGAGTGAAGGACAGAGAAAGAGGAAGCAGTGAGAGAGAGAGAGAGACTGGAAGTCCAGACTGAGTGCTGAGAGAAAATGAAGAAGACAGTCTTCCGTGCATCATGCTAGAGTTTCACAGAGACACAGACAGACTGGAGACACAATCACACTCTGTTATACTTACAATCATCTGATGAAAGATGAATGATGATGATAAGAAGAAATAAGAGAAGAATGAAAATCACCACACAGTCTCCCTCTCTCTCTCACACACACACACACATCTATAGAGAACACAAAACTCTTCATCAGATGCTGAGATGCTAACTGTTCCACAACCTAGCACCCTACACAGACAGCTGACTTATAATAGTGCTACTTATATTTCAATGTTATAAAAAATACCTAAACTTAATATCCATTTTCCAATTAGAATATTTTATTAAAGTATTAATTATAGTATCTAATTATTTGTTTTTTTCAATTAGTATTGAATACGTTTAAAAAATGTAAAAAAATATTTTATAATAAATACACTGAAGAATGTAGTTATAAAGACATAAAAAAGCAAACATTTTTATACAAGTAAAAAAGAAAAAAACTATTTCAAGTAAAGCAAAATTATTATTGTGTAAGAAATGTGATATAAAGATGAATGTAAAAAAGTGATTTATTACTATTTATTATTTTATTTTATTATTAATCTCTACTGAATTAATTTTAAATGTAATTATTACTTAGATTATATTAACCTATTTAATGAAATTGTATTATAATAAATTAAATTATATTTACTTATAATCATATTTTCTATTTTTTTATGCAATTCATTATTAAATCATTTAAGAATATGATTAATATTAATATTTAATAACAACAGAAACATTTTTAATATACTTAATAATTTAAAATGTAATATTGTATATTTAATAATACAATAATACTTATAATTGTAATTAATTATTACTTATAATGTCATTTATATTATACATTTAAATCTATAAATACATTTAAATTATACAGCTGTATTAACATTTTACTTTTTGTATTTTTATTCACATTTCTATTACTGCAATTTTTAAACATTATTAGTTCTATGTTTTGAGCATTTATATTAAAGCTCTTTGAATTACTATTGTGTATGAAATGCATTTTATAAATAAACTTGCCTTTTGGAAATCCTGGGATTTTCTTCCCTGAGACACACATGCAATGCTGCCTTAGATTTGAGTCACACATTTGAGCTCTCTAGCCTTTATGTAGGCAGCTGACTAGGTCTGTGTTTGTGTCATCAGCATTAATCTCACACTGATGGATTACAGTTAATGGATGAAGAGTGTTGAGCAGTTATTGATCTGATATATAAAGCACAGGATCACATGCGTCTCCATGGCAACACATGGGCTCCTATAGAAATCGGATGAATCATCGATCAATCACACCTAATCTAAGACTCCTGGTATACAGAACATGAGCGAGTGCGTTTGATCACTTAAAGAAAATTATAATAATAATAATTTTGGTGCATGGACATATCAGGCCTGAAATATTAATGAATAGAAATTAAAAAAACAAAAAAACAAACAAACCCAAAACTAATAAATAATGACACATATATAGTTGATATACATTTTAAGATGTATTGTACTTTGTTTTTGAGTGTTGATTATTTATTTATTAATTAAATGGGTTATTTGATTGAATTTCAGTTTTCAGCTAAATAAAAATGTATTTTTTATTTTGGTGTTTCTATAAAACAATAATTTCAGTGCATCACTAGTATATAAACTGGCTCGGAAAAACTGTGAGAATACACAAATATTATAAAAGATTGTATAAATTCCTATAGTGGATAAATATTATTTGTTATTTATTTATTACGCAAAGAAAAAGCTCTCTTGCATTTTTATTAGGGGGTTGATTATTAAAGTAATTAAATTCATTAAGTGACTGTTAAGTAAACTTCTTCAGTTTTCGCAAAATAAAACGTTAACTCCAGATTTGGATTTTCAGTAAAAAAAAAAATTGGTAGCAAAAAAGTGATGTCAATTTCTATAGTGTATATACATACACACACAAATATATAAATATATATATAAATGCTCTCAAATTATTAATCACATCCAAAATAAAAGTACTTCTTTATATAATACATTTGTGTGTGATTTGTATATTTATTATGTATATATAATTAGATACACATGCATGTATATATTCTCAAAGAAAAATGTACTAATTATATTTATATGTAAATGAAATTATATGAATATAAATATTATAAATATACATATACGTAAATACAGGCAGATATCATTTGACATTATGAGTGTGTGTATACACAATAGAGTAAATACACACACATTATCTATACATACACATATTATGTAAACAAAAACTTATTTTGGGATTAATCATGATTAATTGTTTGACAGCACTTCATATATAAATACATGAAAACAATCTGTAAAAAATAGTTTTTCTTTTTTTAAAATCACCGTTTGGTCAGTCAGTGGTGGCAGGACGATGGTTTTCTCCATAGTGTTCATCACCAGCTTCCACAGCTCCTTCAGGACCCTCTTCAGAACCGTCTTCTCACAGATCTTAGCGAACAGAGACAGACTGAGAGAAGAAAAAAACACACAGAGTCACCAAACAGTAGAAAAAATTCATTAATTAAACTCACAGATGTAAAAAACTCAACTAAAAATTATAACAAAAACACTAAAACTTAAATGAAATAAAAACTACTTAGAAATGCTAATAACCCAATCTTTGTTTTTACAAATAAATTACATAATCTGATGGCTACTTAATATAGTCCAATATTTAATATATAGTGTTTTGTTTAATTTATTATTAATTAATATAAATAACTTTTAAATGGACAAATAAAAATACATTTAATTCATGTTTAGTTAAGAAAAACAACAATAGAATTTTTATTTATTTTTTATTTTATATTTGTATATTAATTTTACATTTTATTTCAATTTGTTAAGGCAAGCATAAAAATAAAAAGGTTTTTAATGCAATTTATATTTTGCAAATGGCATGTTCATTTTTTATTCAATTTAGTATTTATAAGTATTTATCTATATAAATTGTTAATTCATGTTTTAAATGTAGATAAACAAAACAAGAAATTGCATAAAAATTATGTTTTAATGCAACTTTTACTTTTTTTTACTTTTTTCTTTCTTTCTTGCCAGTCGTGTAAAAAATGTCATCTGCAGTGGAGACAACCAATCACCAGCTGCTTCTAGTCATCTACCTTTGATATATTTTGATATTATGATTTAAAAAAAAAAAACTTGCTTTGTTTACTATATTAAGCTAACTGAGACTTGTCAAAGCACTATATCATTGCTCTTTAGTTGATTTTGATTGCTACTTTGGATAAAAGTGTCTGCTTAATGACTAAATGTAAAAGTAAATCTGTACTAAAGTAGCTTAACTAGCTGTAATGACTAACTGCAGTTTCTCCTCACTACACAGGTGTGTCGCTCACTTGCTGTCCAGGAAGTCCATGATGGGTTGCAGGACGTTGTCTGCGTCTTGTGCCAAGTTTCCGTTGCCGTTAGCAGGTACGTTTGCTCCTTTCACCTGACTGAGAATATCTCCCATCTGCCTCACGCACTCCTCAATGTGCGGCTGGAAGCTGCAGATACACCAAAAATATTCAGAAGCATTCAACACTGATAGTATCTTATAATGCAGCGGTGCGTGTATAAATTTTTTTGTTTTTTACTTTTAAAACATTAGTTATAATTTAATCATAATACTACAATGATGATACTTCTATAATTATGACTGTTAGACATTATTAACCCTGTAAATATAATAATGCTCTAAACGAACCTGACTGCGAAGATCCTGCTGAGATCATCCATCACATTGTTCAGCTTGACTTGTAGCTCTTTCAGAAAGTCACTGGCCTCCACATTTAACTGAAAAAAAAAATAAAAATCATGAGTCTGATTTAATATCATTTTGAGTCTGAATCTGGAAAACGTTGACTTGCTCAGCTAAGATTTAGAAGACAATTAATATTGAGTAATATTTAACTGCATTGACACCAGTGTTATTTTAATATCAGTGACATACTATTACAGTTTTTATTAATAGTTTGAAGTAGTTTCTATTTGAATTTCTTTTCCTTTTTTTGGTACATTTTTTATAACGTTTAATAATTTCAATCGCCTTTGAACTTAAAGAAAAGGCCAATGAACATTGGCGTGCAGAGATTGCATCCAGGTGCACCTCGTCACTATGTGAGTATAAGAGAGCACGGATGCAGTGCATGCAGAATTTCGCTTCTGAGCCTTGTCCCTCCTGAGCTGGCATCTCATATGAGTTAGGAGAAGAAACAAACAAATAGAGTTTCTGTGAGTTCATGCAGCAGAAGGTTATCGTCTGGGCGGCTGTCAGTGGGTCCTGTGGGCTGGTGGCCTTTTTAAAGGCTGTGGGAAATACCAGCTTTTTGCATTCCAGAGAGCCAAGAGACCTACTGAGTGCACAGAGTTGCCACGAAAGAAAAGAGCAATTTCTCACGGTTGGAAAGGTGTTCTGCGCAATGTCGAACTGACCAAGAGCTTCAGGGTGTGGAAGTTTCCTCACCTCTTCGGACAGACATGAGCCCTGCCTCCCGTGTCTGGGCCGAGAACATGCTGAGGCGGCGTTAGTGGATATTCATTATTTATATCGCTTTCAGTTATTATCGTGCTTTTATAGGCTTTTAGTTTTTATAAATAGTTTAAGTCTTTTTTTTTCTGTATTAATTTACATTTTCTATAAAATTTTGTTTAATTACATTTAACTACATTTTGTCATTTTGTATGTAAATGTTAAATATTTTTAATGCCTATATAATTATTATTTTTAGTTACGTTTCAGTTATTTTAGTACAAAATAAGCACAATAGCATAAATAAATAAAATAAATTGAAGTTCCCATTCAGTCAAGTTCATTCCGACGTTACATATGGGATCTCGCATGAGAGACCAATCGTCTTCGAGTCTTTGAAAAAAGGCCAATGAATTTTGGTGTGCAATAATCACAGCCAGGTGCACATTATCACAGCGTGAGTACAAGAGGGCACGGCTGGATTGCACTTGCAGCTTTTCGCTTCGGAGCGCAACTGTTCGAGTCTGCTGGAAGGAGAAAGAAAGAAAAAAGTGTTCCTGCTGGATTTCATGCTCTCTCGCCGCTTCGACACTTCGCCTGGGCAGTCAACAGCGGACCCCGCGAGACTGGTAGCCTTTATAAAGGCTTGAGCAAGCCAGTCTTTTGCTCGCCAGCGAGAGACCTCACCCCACTGAGTGCACGCGGTGCCGCGAGAGGTCCTCCCTGGGCAACCGGGCATCAAAAAAGAGCAATTTCCTCACGGTTTCATTGCCATTCTTCGGGATGTCTATGCGACCGTGTGTTTCTGAGTGTGGGACTTTCCTCACCACCTCAGACGGACACGAGCATTGTCATTCGTGCTTGGGCCCGGAGCACGCTGAGGCAGAGCTTGTGGATGACTCATGTGCTCACTGCGGGCGCATGACCATCGCTACACTGAGGTCCCGCGACGCTCCGCGAACTTCTGCCGGCACCCGTAGTTCCGCCGAGGGGTTTCCAAAGGAATCCGCTCCCCTGAATGCCACCTGACGCTGAGCTCTCGGCTATGCTCCTCCGAGCCACCGAGGCAATCAGTTTGGAGGTGCCCCTTGCACCTTCAGCCGATCCGTCTCAGCTGGTACCCCTCAGTACCCTTCTTCCCGGAGGTGTATGAGGAGCTGACCAGATCATGGCGAGCCCCATACTCGTCACGCCTGGCCACCAGCTCCTCATACCTCTCCCCCCTCGACGGAGGGGCAGCCAGGGGGTACATGACGATCCCCCAGGTCGAGCGCGCTGTGGCGGAGCATCTCTGGCTGCCACGGCTCCCGTTCAAGGCATGTAAGACCTCGACCGCTCTCGCGGGCCGGGCTTACTACGCTGCTGGACAGGCTCCTTGCATGCGATGGCGGCACTCCAAGTGTACCAGGCCAAAGCACTTAAACATCTGCACGAGGGTGGGTCTGATCAAGGGGCCATGCAGGAACTCCGTGCCGCAACCAACTTCGCTCTACAGGCGACGAAGGTTACCACACATGCACTTGGTCAGGTGATGTCCACAGTAGTGGCACAGGAGCGACACCTTTGGCTCAATCTTGCTGAGATGGCCGACGTTGACAAAGTTTTCTTGACGCGCCCATCACGCAGGTTGGCCTCTTTGGTGAAACTGTCAAGGACTTTGCCCCCCGCGGCACCCAAACCAGCAACACCTGCTCCATCCCCGGCCAAAGCACACAATGCCAGGCTGACTGCACGACATTGAGCTGGACGCGGGTGCGGGACCTCAGGCTCCTCAGGGCCTGGCCAAGAACACCCGCAAGAAACAAAAGCGCCCCTGAGACGGGCAGCCCAGAGGTGATATAAGTTGCTCTTCAGGGGACGACAACATCGGTGGAGGGCCAGGAGCATTATCTGTGCACTCAGCCGCCGTCAGCCCACGGGTCTCGGGTGGTCGATACAGACGGTATGCCTCGGCTATGCGATTCAGTTCACCAGGCGCCCGCCCAGGTACGGAGACAATCTCTACACCCGTGTTCGTTCAGACACGGATGCCTCTGTCCTCCGTGTGGAGGTTGCAGTCCTACTGGCGA
>JAUCMU010000042.1:19841993-19854863 GCA_032275025.1 Enteromius treurensis
CCTAAAGTAGGCAAAGTACCAAAATATCGCGGTTCACGTGGGTGTACCGAACGGAATGGTTCGATAAAGAACCGAAAACCGTTGCATCCCTAATATATATATATATATATATATATATATATATATATATATGCAGTATATTTAATATTGCATGTGAAAGAGAAAATAAAAAAACATATATACAATCCATTCAATCTACTATTTATTTCAGCCATCTCCTGAGAGCTTCTGGGAAAGAAAAAAACAAACAAACATATAGTTTGGGTTATGTTTTAAGGTTTAATGGTGCTTTGCTAAGATTTTTTGCAAAAAGCGCTAGAAATAGTGTAAAGGACTGCAAGTTGTAATTCATTTATGCAAAGTCATAACCTACATACAGCTAGTGCAAATGGCCACAGTCTTTTAAACACAAGGATTGGACCTGCACTTGACCTTAGTTATTTTATAATTGAGCATTAAAGAAGAGCTATTTCTATGCTCTCTGAGGGTGTGCATTTCAAATCATTCATGCACACTTTCTCATTAAAATCAAGCGCCGAGAGAGAAAAGCAATGTTCATTTTCTGATAGAGTACATCTGCTGTCAGAGGACGACACTTAATGATCCACTGAGGGTAAACAGCAACTGTAATCTTATCGGAGATGAAAATCGCAATCATTTACCTGTCTTTGTACCTGCAGTCTGTTTCACAGCTTACTGTAAAGGAGGAGCTTTGTTTGCTGCAATCCAAGAGTTTAGATGATAGCAGATGTATGACACCCACATCCTGGAAGTCAGACGACTTGCATACGCCTGAGATGACATCATTAAAGAAAAGTATTGCATGTGTCAGTCTCTTATAACAAAAAGTTGCTGCCATTATCTTATCTGTCGGGCAGTTTGAATAGAAGAACAGAGAATATATATATATATATATATATATAAAAGTGCCATTTGGAAACTTACGTATGAGGTCTCATAATGCAAATAAAGTCAAGGACTGTGATATAATTACAGCAAAGTCCATTAGCTCTAGCTCAATATAGTCTAGTTGTCTTATGAAAAGTGTTTAAGCCAAATAAGCATTAAACAGGTCAGGGGTACAAATAGGGTCAAGGTGTTAGCTTATGGCATCAACCTAAGCAGTGCTTTTGCACTTTCTCGATCTCTACAAATGTAATGTTAAGTGAAACAATAGCAAAAATAGCTCTCAAATGTGTGTTTAATGGACTGACGAGGTTCAATTAACCTGAGGACACTGCAAATCTATTCGCATGAATTGTAATAAAGTACTTGAATCATAAAAGCACTGTTAAAAATATTTTCCAACAGTGTCCAATTAACAATCACAACAGTGTTTTTTTGCTTGAAGTGCAATTTAATACATGTAATAAATAAATAAATTCAACCAGTCTGAACTGGTTTGGCGGTCTTATCTGATCTCCCAGCCTGATCGAGACTTGGTTTTAAATGCTTTTGGGATCTTTTTTAGCGCCAAGCCGAAAGACCACCATGCCAACCACTGAAATCTAGCTAAATACCAGCTTGGCCGTTCTGAGAGATCAGCTTAAACCAGTTTATACCAGCTTTGGATATGATCTAATATTTTAATAGCAATGTTGCATTAAACAGAAGTGATTAAAGTTATTACTGCAACACAACAGTTGGACTTTGATAAGGACGTGACTGGGACTAAATGGAATAAAAAATAAAGTCCAGTGAACATCTGTAACTATACTGTACATCACAACTCCTCCCCTTTCGGTTGAGCACCACTGACAAAAACACGCCTTCTAAGGGTCAATGGTGCATTTTCATCACCTTCATAACAGCCAGCACATTCAAACCCTTCTCACTGTCCTGAGGTAGACCCACCTCAGCTCAACATTAGAGGACTTATTAGCAGGACACTGGGAGTGACACTATGTCAGGGGACACATACCTGAGGTTGCTCTCTATAGTAGCCTTTTTCTGTGTTCTCAACACTAAGGCTTATTCAGGGTAGGCTTTCATTCTACCACTCCTATATTGTGTTTAACAAAGTATCTTAACATTTATTATTGTCTCTTTTTTTTCATTTATGATTTGCAGAGGTTTTTTACTCACTCTTCCTGAATGGAGGTCAAATACAGGTAAGAATTATATCAGCACAAATCCAGAAGCTTATTATTTTATAGTGCATGAAAAAAACGACCTTGTACTGCACAATATGATGTGATGATGTGATGGTAATTAAAAATCATTAATGTTTTAAAAATAGAATTTTAAAATATATTATCACATTATAACATTATCATTTTATACCTTTGCAAAATACACTGCATTAAAACGAAATAGCTAATTTCAGATGTAACAAAGAATCTGCAAATAATATAATGAATTTTTAATTTACAATATTTATGAAATTATGGCACAAGGATTTGTTGAACGTATAATGCATTATACAGGTGTTCATAATGTACAGCATAATGCATCTTTTTATAAATAATTGGAACCAAAGTTAAAATGCATTATAAAAAGGACTGTTGGTGTTTTGCGTTCTGAATGCTACAACGAATAGGTAAGTGACATATAATGTATTAAAATTACTCATGAGATAGTACAATACATTATGAAGTGCATTACAAGGCATAATTAATTCTACACTTACAATGCATTATATAGAAAATATTTAAGTAAAATGTCAACAACTTCTGTTTTACTGAAAAGAGGACCTGTTAGAAGCCATGCTATCAAACTCTGATGAGTTGTAAGCAGAAGCAGTCACACTGATATGACCAATTTCTCTCAAGAGTGACTGGAGACACGAACATTTTTTATAACAATCCAAACAGAACTGTTTCTTTCTTGTTTTCGATTAGGTTCTTATTCTCACTCCACTTTTGTTTTCTTTTATTGTCCTTGAATCACTTTTCCCTCCTATGCTGTAGATTATTTGGCAAAGTGTGGTTTTGGCAGTGATTTACCGGCATCCTGTGATTGGACCTCTGAGGGACCCATCAGCGATCAGACGGCAGCAGGTAATTATATTGCTGAGATCAAATTGCTGCAGAAACAGTTACTGCTTTGTGTTTACAACCAATCCACTTACCTGTGGCAACAACAACAGCAGTTAACAGCTTTCTAACAGCACGTAGCAGATCTTCTTATTCTTAAAATTATGTTCTTCAACTTGACTTTCAAGTATGCTATATGCACCTCATTCAACCACTTGTGTGAACAACAAGGCATTGTAAGAATTCACAAAACACAAAGTTCAGATCAGAGTCTAACTTTGTGGCACATGTTGGCTTTGAGTTTGCAAGCAGGTGACTATCTATTTATGACGGCATGCTTTTAGAGGTCTATGAACAATATGCAAGAGCATATGTAACTAATACAGCCTCTGCTTGTAAACATTGTGTTTAATAGTTCTTTATTCTGTACAAAACAGAGCTCTTTTAGAGGTTTGTACTACTTATACTGTAAGAACAGGGACAACAACAACAAGGCAGATTCGAACATGTACAGTTTACACTGTACCAGAACGCAATGCATCCAGATACATGTTACACAAACATAGTGTTAAACTGAAAAAATGATTGATTATTGTTATTACAAAAGTGTAGATTACAAACTTTTAAAGGACGAATTTTTCACATAAAACCTTACACTTAAATTTACAGTTATTTGTCTATGTACGGTAGGTGCTGGTGCGTTTCGTCTCAAGAGTGGATTTCTTAAGATCTCAGAAGACTCCTGTCTGGAGTTCTGGTACCATAAACCTAACAAGAAGAGTTCTGAACTCAAAGTTTTGCTACAGAGTGATACTCTGCAAACATTAATTTGGACCTCAGAGACATCAAGCACTGGAGACTGGAGACAAGTCTTCATCCCTCTCACAAAGCAGTCTGACAAAGACAACATTCAGGTACAGCAATTTAAATATTAGATTTTGGGCATCTTTAAGGAGAAATAAAACATATACCCCCAGTTTCACAGACAAGGCTTAAGCTAGTCCTAGACTAAATTTCATTTTTGAGCTGTCTCAGATGAAAATATCTTGATCTGAAATATCTTAAAACATGTCAGTGTCAATGTTCTGTGTTAAGATGCACACCTGTAATATTTCTGTATAAGGCATTTTTGTAAAAGTTGCTTAAATATCTTAATTTAACTAATGCCTAGTCCTGGCTTAAGCTAAACCCCATTTGTGAAACTGGGCCATAATGTTAAAATATTTGAGGGCATAAAAAAAATTATGTGTGTGTGTCCAGTAAGCTTAAACTTCCTAACATTTTGATTTGAGCAAAAAGCTCTTAAAAAAAAAAAACGTTTGTGGTTTTGGTTGCGAGCTTTTTTGGATTAGCACTCATTTCACAATTGGAGACAGTAAGTAGGAAGTAATCCCCTTGAAAAAAAAATTTATTCTAGACATAAGAATTGTAAGTGAAGCTGTCTACCATTTTAAAACAATTTATTGAATTTATGTAAGGTGTTTAAAAAGAAAACAACGGTAACAAAAATGAGCGCAATAGTAATTGTAGTAAGTTAAAAACGTTTATGTCTTCAGTGATCAATCTTTTGCAAGCAGTGAAGTATCTCTATTACTCCCTGCAACTGTAATTGTGTTCTCTGACAGGTTGTTTTTGAGCTATTAAAAGGTCTACAGGATGATGAACAAACTGCTTTTGATAGAATAGGAATACGGAAGGGACAATGTGGTAAGTGGCTTACTGTACGATTATTGTTGTTTTGCCCTAGTACATCACTTACCAACATATAAACAGCTAAATTCACCATATTTATTGGCTTCTGAGTAATTGTAATGTGTTATTATATCATTCACAGGGCCACAATGTCAACAAGATGGCACATTTTGGACTGATAAAAGCACTCGCTGCACTTGCACTGATGAGCAACTCATCTGTTCACACATCCCTCTGTACAAAGATACCTTTGGCACCTGCCATGTGGCCTCTGACCCACACTACACTACTTTTGATGGGGTCAGCTTCCAATTTGAGAGTGCTTGTACCTACGTCTTGTCAAAGGTCTGCAATGACTCAGGGTTGCTTCCTGAGTTTGCTGTGGATGTGCAGAATGAAAAAAAAGGGGGCTCGCACATATCCTCCATTCAGCAGGTGAACATCAACGTACATGGTCTGAGAGTGACCATGGTGAGGACAGAGAGGAGCAAAGTCATGGTGAGCTGCCAACCACAATTTATGATGAGATATATTTGTCTCTTGTCTTAAGCAATGGCTCACACAAAAAAATGAAAATTTGCAAACAATTTAAAGTACTCACCCTCCAGAAAGCACAAATGTAGGGGATCAGATTTGGAGGACTTTAGCGTTACATCACTAGCTCACCAATGTATCCTCTGCAGTGAACGGGTGCTGTCAGAATGAGAGTCCAAACAGCTGAGTAAAAACATCACAATAGTTATTCACATGACTGAAGTTACTCAATTAACATCTTGTTAAGTATAAAGCTGTGTTTGTTAGAAAATCCATCATCAGGGTTGATAACTTTAAACGGTCACTTCTTCTGCCACTTAAACCACTCTGATGGCCCTCATTCACTGCAGAGGATTCATTGATGAGCAATTATGCTAAATTCCTCGAAATCTCTTCCAATGTAGAAACAATCTCACCTGGTCTGAAGGTGGGCAAATGTTCCATTTTGTGTGAACTACTCCTTCAGCTGCTTTACATTTTTGTTCCAATCAGGTTAATGGGATTTGGAAAAATCTCCCTCTATTCCGGAAAGGAAACAGAGTTACGGTTACTGCCCAGAGAGATGCTTTGGTCCTCCAGACAGACTTCAAACTGTCCATCTTCTACTTGAGGTCCGGTGCCATTCAGGTGATTGTCCCCAGCCATTACTCAAACAAAATCTGTGGCATGTGTGGCAACTATAACCACGAGACAGAAGACGACTACAAGATTTCATTCGGGTCACTGGTGCAGGACGTGCACTTGTGTGAGGAACCCACCCTGCCCAGGGTCTGTACAGATGTGGAGGAGCAGAAGTACGCCACCGAGGTTTACTGTGGCATGTTAACATCCACACCAGGGCCATTCTCAACATGCTCATCTGTTCTGAATGCAGATAGTTTCTTCCAAAGCTGCATGTTTGATATGTGTACAACTCACGGAGATCCCACTGCCCTCTGCAATGCCATCGAGGCCTTCAGTGCCACCTGCAACAAAGTTGGGATCTCTGTTTTGGCCTGGAGGAACACAACATTCTGTCGTATGCACTTCAAATTTCTTATCTTATCTAAATTATCTATAAAAAGAAATGTTTGATTATATAACTGGATTGTATTGATCGATAAAGTTGTCGATAAAGAGTTTATCAAATGGCAAAATGTTGCAAATTAATTAAATAAGTATTCTGTCTTCATAATTTGTGAAACGCAGAACTGTGTAGATGCAAGCTGCTCATGGTTTAAACATCTCAGTTCACATGAACTCGATATTTGAATGTGCTGGTTAAACACACACTAAAATAATATACACGTAGTTAAATATTCCTTTGCAATTAATTTACAGTGTAACTGAATGATACTATTAAGATAATATTACCGATTTTACAATTTCTAAAAATGTAGATATTGTATTGTGAAACCTCCCCGCTTTAGACCGGCTTTGAACTCTGCATCTGACCTTCAATATTAGTGTAAAGCCTTAGTATCTCATCTCCACCCAAAACTATGAAACAATAGAGACCAGCGATTGAAGTACAGCCAGTATTATTAGGTTAATCATAAATAAAAATTAAGGCTTGACCTGTCAGATCAGACTACCTGACTTGTTCTCTATCATACTCTCTGTAATCAGTCTTCACCTAACAACCCACACAGAAGTATTACACATAGTCACTGGTTATTAATTAATCAGTTCCACACCTTCACCAGCTGACCCGTATCTTTCCCTTGCAAACCACAAAGACACTAAGCAACATATTGTGAATGTATAAGCCAGATTAATAATGTTTGATTCTCTGGGTTTTTGTTTTAGCTGTAGTGTGTGGCCCTCACAGCCACTATAACACCTGTGCCAGCGGCTGCCCTAAGACCTGCTCCAGCCAGGATGCTACAGGGTCTTGTGGGATATGTGAGGAGCGCTGTGAGTGTGACAATGGCTTCATGCTCAGTGGAGGAACATGCGTATTAGCTGAAGACTGCGGATGTTGGGCTAATGGAGAGCATTATTTGGTAAAATGCTAAGTAAAAAGCATAGCCATCGTATTGATATCATCACATCATGATAGACAGACAGATGGATAGATAGATATTAGTGCTGTCAAATAAGTTTTTGTTTGCACAATGTGGGTATTTGTTATATATAAATACACACAGCATATATTTAAAAAAATATTTATATCTGTATATTTATATCCATAAAATGTATTTAATTTACTATTTATATACAATAATGTATAACCTATTTTTCTTAAACATATACATGCATGTGCGTACTTATTTATTCGTAATAAATATACACAACACACATACATATAATATGTAAACAAAAACTTTTATTAATCACAATTAATTGTTTAAGAGAACTAATATATATATATATATATATATATATATATAAATAATTTTCCAGGATTCTTTTTACTTTTTTTTTTTGTATGCATGCATATACAAACAATTCAGTTAAAGCATCAGTAAACTATTATAGCATTTTTGTTAATGCACATTATAATTTAATCTTTCTTATCCTGTCCCATCTAGATCAGAGAGACATTTATGGAGGGTGAATGTGAGCAACAGTGCCAGTGTCTGGGCAATGGGAACATTCAATGTTCACCTACATCTTGCAAAGCTGATGAAGTATGCATGGCTAAGGATGGGGTCTTGGGTTGCTTTCCATCCAGCCCGGTGACCTGCAGTGTCTACGGTGACCCTCATTACATCACTTTTGATGGCAAGGCCTACTCCTTCTGGGGCACCTGCAACTACACCATAGCACAAACCTGCGGGGCTACTGAAACCAACTTCACAATCACGGCACGAAATGAGGGACAGAACAACTCTGCAACTTCCACTCTTAACTCTGTAGCTCTGGACATGGAAGGCCTACATATTGTCATCGGGAAAAACAAGCAGGTTTATGTGAGTCTTGATTTTGTCAGTCTAGTCTGACAGTAGTCAGAGTAAAATGTATTCAGTTACATTACAAATATGCACTGCATGTTAAAAAAATATATATAATAATATATATATAATAATATATGTATATATATATATATATATATATATATATATTACTTGATTAACCATTTGAGGTATCATTAGAGTACGTATGGCATGAGTTACATACTGTACCAAAGGAATCACGATTAATGAGATCTTGATCCTTTCAGAAACATTTCAGAAGTGCTTACTCCAAGACATTCCAAGCTGCAAAAATGCCAACTTTGCTACATCATAAAGATAAATGCATCAACAAATGACCACCCATATTTACACATCAATTTGGTGATAATACATGTTATCAGAATCTAGAAGAATAGCATCACAGAACAAGAAAAACAAAAAAATTAATGAGGGGAAGTTTGTGATGCCTCCTCATTGCTTTCCACATAGCACTTATTTTCCATTATGTACCTAATCACTCATGATATACAGTACATGGGCAGTTCATGGAAAGAAATGTGGGCAGGAGCTGCCATCTAAAATATATGACCCATAATTAGTCTTTACAGTAAGTAAAATGTTCATATTTTTAAGGAAAGCGATAAGAGACGTGTTTGCTTATGACATCACGCGTTATCTTTCAGTGATAACATTTGAGGAGTGTTCTGATAGTGACTTCTGCTTCACATAGTCAGGCCTGTGGCAAAGACATGTAGCTGCAGTAATTCAGATTTAAACTGGTCTCATTTTTTTTAACCGAAGGATTCATCACCATGTTATCAGCAACATGACACTTTCTGGCCATCACACTAAAGATAAAACAATGTGCCAACAAATGAATGACCCAGTTTTAACTTTACAAATCTAAGCACATTTTTAGCATGAGGGATAGTAATCAAATATCCCTTATTAAACATTTACTTAAATAGTTTCCAGCAGAATACTAAACTTACATAACTCTGGTTATGTTTACTATAATATAACTGTGCAGAAAATATAAAATGACAAAGATTCTGCAAGCATCGATTAGATTACACTACTACAATAATTGTATTATGATTTCATAGGAGTAACAGGATTAATCAATCTATGGATATCACAGAAAATTTTCAAACTGTCTTTTTTCCCAGTTTTAAAACTTGAACCTCACAAAAACTCTTTCAAAACAGTATTTCTATTTCAATGGAAAACAATTTCAGTGCAAAAATTACACATATTATTCTTACATCACAAATAGTACCATTGATTTTTGTTTCATAGTTACATTAATTTAAAGACATTTCATAAGGTTACATTACCTCAAAACATCACTGTTGTAGTACAAAGGTCATTAAAAAGATGCGTAGGAGGAAAAAACTGCAGTATTATAGTATAACAGTAGAAACAATAATAGTTACAGTAAACTCTAGCTGCCTTTATTTAAAGTACAGGCGATGTAACAGATAGATAGATAGATAGATAGATAGAGAGACAAAGGCCCATAAAAAAGTAAATATCAGGCAAAATTTGCGTTGATTCGTTAATTAACCTTAAACAAGCTTTTCAATAAAAATATGTGTAAATGTAAATCGTAACGTTCCTGAACTAGGCCTCGTTTCCTCGATGATATATAGGTAAGTTCCTTACCGTGACCCATGTGTTTTTCTTCACTCCAGGCAAACGGTGGTCAGGTTCGCATCCCTGCGGACTTTGGCTCCTCTGTGTCAGTGTTTCAGTCTGGGCCCTACACTCAGGTTAATACAAACTTCGGCCTGAGGCTGCTGTTTGGAAAGTCCAGGCTGTTCGTCCAGGTGGATGAACGCTACAGAGGAGTGTTGTGTGGTCTGTGCGGTACTTACTCCGGGAGTCAGTTTGACGACTTCCTGACACCCGACGGCAACACCGTAGCGAATGCACATGAGTTCGCCAGCAGCTGGAATACCAACGACAGCGACTGGCCGTAAGAGTTTAGAATCCTCACAAAAAAAATTATATTGATTCCTAAAATATTAAGCTGGGTTGATAATTGATAAAGATAGACAAACAAACTGATATTGTGCACTCAGGCACAACAACTGTCATTGCAAAAGTATCATTGCAGTGCTTTAAAGGTTTATTGCTCAACTATGTTCAACCAAACTAAATTACAGAAACACAAAAGTTGTGCTGACAGTTCTGTAAGATGAACAGACTAAAAGTAAAGTTGTTATTCTCTACAAATGACATCCACTCTTGCGTTTATTGGCGTATTTATGAGTTTGATTCCGCAATTTACCAATGTTATGGAAAAGGGAAAGTAACAGTAGCCTAATTGATTAATGGAATTCAATTTAATTTTTTATTTCCTGTAGTAAAAAGCAACATTGTAATATCAAATAAATGCATAATAGTCTGGTTTTGTACCTTTTTCCAGTTGCAGTAATGGCTCTCCAGACCCCCCTAAGTGTCATCCAGACCTGGAGGATGCTGCATATACAAAGTGCAGTGAACTGTTTGAAGGTGCCTTCAAAGAGTGCCACTGGTTTGTTCCACCACAGATCTATGTCAGCAGCTGCGTTTCTGATTATTGTATTTCCAATGGTGACAAAGCTCAGCTCTGCACCTCTTTGGAGGACTATGTGTCTGCTTGTGAAATAGCGGAGGTGTTTCTGCCAAACTGGAGGAATCAAACTTTGTGTTGTAAGTGATTCAAAAAAACTAAGGAAAGATCATAAAATTATATTCTAACTTCATATTAGTCTTATTCAAATGTCCGTCCTATTAAAATAATAAATAGTTTTCTTACATATTTTTCAATATAATCAAAAAACGAAACATTTCTCTGCTTCCATACAGTTGTCAATCCACTCCCAACAGATGACCCAACACCAACTCCATCTGCAGAACGTAAGCAGTCTCTCTTTTATGTATCGGTCTTTCTTTTTTCATCTTCTTTTTATTTGAATTCTTCTGTCATCACACAGGTTGCCCATGGAGCTGTAACTTTGACCAGGATGAATGTGGGTGGGAACAACTTATCCAAGACAGTTTTGATTGGACCAGATGGTCAGGGTTAACGCCGTCAAACTTCACTGGGCCAGCCGGTGACCATACCACAGGAAGTGGGTTTGCTGTGCAAATTGATTTATCTAAAGTGGACTATGGGGTTCTGATGGCAAAACTGTTTAGAATTCCCTATTCACTTCTCTAACCATCTGATTGTTTTATGTAGGTGGCTATTACATGTATATTGAGGGGGATAGTGTGGTTCATGGTGACTCAGCCCGAATAATGAGCCCCATCTGCCACACATCCGGCAAGCAGTGTTTGAGTTTCTGGTTTCACATGTATGGCCTGGCAAATGCTATGTCACTTAGTCTCTACATATTTGAGGACAATCGTGCCATTAAAATATGGTCCAAAGTCAACAACCAGGGCAACAGATGGCACCAGGCCCAGGTTGAAATTAAACCACAACAGCCATTCCAGGTATGTTACAGTATGTGCTCATCCCAGGTAAAATGTATTTATTTCAATTAATTCACAGGACAGCAGATTATGTGCTTCAGGCATATATGCTATATATTACGATGAGTGATTTTTTTTGTTGTTTCAGATCATTATTGAAGGGATCAGGGGCTCAGATCCTCGCTCAGATGTGTCCATAGATGATGTGTCCATTATGAACGGTGCATGTGATTGTAAGTGTTGTAGATACAAATCTTTTACAGAGAAAACAGTTGAAGCTTTTTGTGGCTTGATCCTTGGCTACTTTCGGTGGATTTCTTTTTTTTAGCTTTGCTAGCCTTAAAAATATCACTAACTTTATTTCAGAAATGTTTTTATTAACTCGATATTTATGTTATTTTAAAATTTTCGATACTTCGCCTGGAGAAGATGTGGACCTGACCACCCTGACACCCCATCCATCTACTCCAAAATTAAGTGCCCCTCATCCAAGTAAGACTTCAAATAATAATATTAATGTAAAAGTGGTGTAAAACACTGTTTGTAAACCAATTTATTTTCATCTGTCATATTAAGTAATATATTTACACATTCATAGGTACTTGTTCCTGTATGTGCTCCTGTAGTTTCAAGCTGCAAAGGACATGAATTTGATTCTCATGGAATGCATTAACTGATTAAATGTACAGCATATCTTCAAATGCAATTAAAACCAAGTGTCTTGCGAGGAATATAAATGTAAAGTGGGTGGGTTCTATAAAGTGGGAGTTAAACACAAAAGGGGAAAGAATTAAAAGGATTTTGTGAGGTTTCAGACATTACTATATAGTTTCAATGCTTAAAAACACAGTGACATTTATCATCTTGCTGGATCTGAGTATGATTAACTGTTTGGCATGATGATTATATGGTTGTTTTGCTTTGACAGATTGCAGAATGAACTGTGATTTTGAAAACGACATCTGCACTTGGACTCAGATGGTGACTGATGTTTTTGACTGGACAAGACACAGAAGCTCCACCTCCACATCAATGACTGGTCCCTCCTCTGACCACACAACAGGAAGTAAGTAATTTTTTTCTAGCTGTTCAGCATAACAATTTTAGCAAATTTTGTAACATCACCAAATTAATAGTAGTGTTGCTCTCTCTGTTCTCTACTCAATAACTTTTTTTTCCAGGTGGGTTTTATATGTACATTGAGGGTGACAGTGCTGTTCATGGCGACACAGCCCGTCTCCTCAGTGCAGAATGTGCTGATCCTCAACCTCAGTGTCTTCAGTTCTGGTACCACATGTATGGCTCCAGCTGGACCATGGGACTGA
>JAUCMU010000042.1:19866221-19895099 GCA_032275025.1 Enteromius treurensis
TATATATATATATATATATATAGATATTAGTCTGGCTTTACAGGGTAAAAAAAACAAAAACTGACATTTGTTATTATTACCGTGAACAGCCCAAAAACTTTGTAGTTGGCATAAGGTGGTCAGGCTTTTTAAGTGAACTCATATTAAATGCAATCTGTGATATTCTGTCTTTTACTTTGCATACTTAGTATTTGAGCATGAGAACATCACGCTGCTTTCCCCGTTTTCTGTGACCCATAAGAACAGAGTTATAGTACATTTTTGTGCCACGATCCACCAGTTCAGATCAACTTCTGTAGATGATTGATGACTAGCTCTGGACTGAGCTGTTAAACACACTGGTAAAACATCTTTAAAAACCTGAACTCTTCAATGATTCGCTCTCCCATTCTGTTCTGCGTGTTTGCATATGAGCCGAGGTTCAACTAACCAAATTCCGTGTAATTTGTTACTGCGAGAAACAGTCTCATTTCTTTCATGTTTTTCTCCCTGTTTTTTCTCTCCTCTTTCAGCCGTCTGTCTCAGAATGACATGGGAGAGTGGGGAGTAACTCTTGCCCTGTCAGCTATGCTGTGATTGTCTACTGATTTCAAAGAGTGCAAGGGGTCAAAGGTTAAGTTGTCTCCAGTATATGTTATTGTGTCTGACACCAGGCTCCATGCTGGAAAAGCGAGCAAAAGAGAGGGAAGCTTCCATAGGCATCCAGATTTTGTGGATGTGAAAAAGAAATGTAAAGACATAAAGGTGTGCTACATTAAATTTAACGTCAAAAAGACGGTTTAAATCAGCGATTCCTGACCCCACGGGATCTTTAAGCAGGCTCCGCGGAGTACTTGGCAAGATTTTAACTTATTTGACAAAGCCAATAAAACAAAAACGATGAAATTCCAATAAATATACGGGAAAAATAGAAATAAAAAGGAAATATTAAAATACCTTTGTGAGTGTTTCATATATATTCATAGATGTTTCATTTCATATTATATTCTACTTCTATTCTCTTTTTATTCCAATTTTAAAAATTATATTATTATATTTATCTACTGTACTTATTTTTATATTTAACTTCTATTTAGCCGTTTTACTTTTACTTAAATTGTTTTACTTAACTGTTTTCTTAATATGTCAATTTGTTGGGGCAGTCGTGCAATACATTTCACTTCATGTCGTACTGTGTCTGTATGGGAACGTGACGAATAAAATTTGAATTTTGAATTTGAATTTGTTTTTAAATTGCTGCCTAAAACATTACATTACCTGTTAAGAAAATAAAATATTTGTGTGAAGGACAGAACACATTTCTAATCTTTTTTTTTTTTTTTACATGTTAAGAAACACATTTGGAGCTTTTTAAACTATATTACTATACTAAATATAAACCTATATCAAAAACATCCACAAATCAATACACAAGAAAATGGCCAGCTGAAAACACCTGATGCATTTCTGAGAGACAAGAAAAAAAGAAAAAAAGAAAAAACGAGACTTTGTTCTCGTTTGTTCTGTTGTGTTTGGATGGTTTACAGCGCTCTGCTTTAGTCATTAACCCTGTTAAGAGCTCCCTGGAGAGAAGGACTTTGTCATGAAAGAGTGTTTTTTATGAAACTGAATATATATCAAAATGAATAAAAGTGCCCTGTGAAGGCTGAATAAATCTGATAGTTATTGTGAACGGTCATGCTGATTTTTCAAAAACAGCATTTCATAAATGGTTTATTATTTTATACAGGTGCAGAATGATTTTTAAAATGTTGATCATGATCCAGGAAAATAACGCAATTTGTTGTTTGTTCCCACAAGCAAATGTAGAAGGCTTATTAAAAAAAGAGGAAAGAAGAAACAAGAGAAAGAAAAAAAAAGAAAAAAAAAAGATTGGAAATATAAAAAGTACATTGTTTTTTAATGGAAAAAAATCTATCATTTCAAAACAGTAAGCTTGAATGCAATTTATTTATTTTTCTTATAAATAGTAAATAGTGCTGCATTTTACACATTATCCATCAACAATTATATGCAGTCGAGAACAAAAAAACAAAACATTAAAGTGTAAAAACAAGGTAAAAAATAAGACAAGAACTTCATGTTACAGAGACAAAGAACATCATCTGCAGATCTCCTAACTGCAGAGTAAAAATAAAGGTGACATCCATCCACATTATGAAACGCTGCATCATCTGGAATCTTTTCTTTATATGAAAAACAATCAGAGTTTAAGAACAGATGACTTCGTGAGCGAGTAAGAACAGATGAGTGTTTATGAGGTATTGAGTGTGTATTGCACTTTCCTTGGGTTCGATTTGTGGCGGGGGTCTCTCTGAATGTTCAGAATAGCATACTACCATACTACCAGTGCTCAGTATACACATTTTTCTGCATGCAACACTAACTAGATGAGCTTCTACACGATATTATATCCCACCATTGTTATGTAACCACTAAATTACATAACTTATTTTAGTTTTCTTGACACATCATCAGCCAATCAAACACATTTTAAACTAATCTCGCTTAAAAATTCAACCGAATATGCAAGGTAGCATACTACTTTTTATTGCATTATTTTAGTATATACTCCAGTGTACAGTAAGCAATAAGCAATACAATAGTAGTCCATTCTGAACATCATAATAAGCTATTTTGTGTGTGCTCAGATGACTGGGGTCTGTGTTATATAGTCTATCTGCACTACAGAGGGCTGATGAAATGCCATCGGACACTTGAGTGCATTCCGTTTCGCTCACCCCACGTTCTCTCTATAAAGAGGACCTGAGAGCGAGTGCCAAATGTGAGCATGTTCTTGTGTATTCAGTCATTTATTTATGAGTGAAGAATAAGGAAAGTTGTCACACCTGTCTTTTCTGAGCCCTTATTTCCTAAATATAGTCAAACAAAATGTGTCTCAACCTAAAAGTCTCTGTCGAGTTGTCACAAACCAGCCACTAAAGTGCGTCCGTCAGTGGACAGCTGATATCAGAGTATGGCGCCACACTCTTCCCTGCCATTCCATGCTGTTTATAAGCACGGTCTCAGTCTTTGAGTTGTTTATTTGTCCTTTTATGTCCTTTCCCTTTGTCCTCCTGGTGTCCCATGGCTTGTCGCTTTTCAGGAAGGAGGTGGCAAGTGTCGTCAGAACGAGTGATGCCGTTGCCTGCTCTAGAATGAGATGGAAATACGGAGAGGCTGTTTGCTCAAGGTCTAAATGGTCAAACTAACCCGTTCTCGGTCCTGGTTTTTATCCCAACCCAAGCCCAAGTTGCACTTTGGACCCACAGGTGTCAGAGAGGACCGCCGGCACCACTGGCCTCTCCGCAGTGCTCCTCGAGCGTGAGTTTGAGGATGGATGGTCATTTTGGTCAAACATTCAAGAGGTGAAGGAGAGCTCAAGTGCAAGAGTTTACGGTCAGACCATCCATAGGTCTCTTCATCTCCTTCCTGCCTGTCTTCTTTCAGTCAATGCTGGGTTTCAGATAATGAAAGGCACCTGAAAGAGACGGAGAGAGAGATGTTAATGTCAGGGACATAATCGTATTATGAAAAACTTCCTTACTTGAAATTAGATGATATATATCCAGAAATGAAATTAAAAACGTATTTTATTTCAGTTAGATGCCAAGACAACCATTCGTTGAGGTTAACATGTTTAGTTTAATTTGAAGTAATAAAACAACTAAAAAAAACTCAAAACATACAGACACAAATCTAAAAAATACATAATAATATACAATATATACACAATAAAAATATACATAATTATAAAAAAAAAAACTTAACTAAAATTCAAAGGGAAACAGAAACTATCAAATTAAATTCTAAATATTAAAACCTATAACAGTATATCAACGATACTAAAATAATGTTTAAAATAATTAATTATGGTAAAAAATATTCTTAAATTCTTTAATTAAAATCTTAAAAAACTAAATGATGTAAATATGTTTAATAATAAATTAAATACACATTTTACTGTACATAATTGTACATAAATTAATAAATCTACACTATTTTAGATTACTTTGTTACTGAGGACAAATTTAACATGAGTAAATATCTCACAAAAAAAAGAAATAAAACAAATGAAAATAAAATAAAAATAAAATATGTAGTAATCAATAAAAACAATCGTTTAGGGAAATAATTATCTAATTTTTTTCCAGTTTTGCATGTTGCAGAACTATATGAAGAGTAGCTGGACCCTGCAGTTGGGTTATTTGATTAGGTTTAAAAAAAAGTAAACATACTGCTAACTGATTTTTGAACATGTTAAAAAACTGTTATCTGTTTTTGCAAATAAACTGTTCATATATATATTTACAAACACACTAAACGTATAACACTAAATCTTGGAAGTCTTCTGATGCCTCCTAGTGGGCTTCAGCACAACAGCTAAGAACCACTGATATATGATTAAATTGACGTAGCCTATGCCAAGAAATCGTAATATGCAAAAGCGTAAGATCCAACAGAACACAGTGCATGATTAAGTGAGACGGTCCGTGCCAATTCCGCTAAAAAGACAGACAGAGAGAGAAAGTAAGAGAGATTGAGAAAGGGGGGAAATGAAAAGAGAGCTGTCCTATATTCAGTTCTGTATGGATCAGAGTCAATGATCAACAGCAACTACAGATCTGACCCGTCTGAAACACATGGTTCTAATCTCTGCCTGCCACGGGCCATTCTACTCCTACACCAGACCCCCGCTAACTCCTCCACAGACCCCCAGCTCTGTGCTTATGGGGTGCGGACCCCAGCAAATTAATGATATCAAGATGCAGTCCTGGATTGGGCACTCGACATGTCTCCCCTCCGCTTCTGTCTAACATGTTCTCCTCTCATTTCACCGCATGTTTGAGTGGATCATGAACGATATCTTTGTTACCCAGAGCTCATTACATGGCTGGCTGACGGATGCCTGGAGCTGATGAGATATAGCTCATCTCACAGGGTCGTGAAAGGTCACGGGTTAAGCATCGTAAACCAGGGCAGCGTTTACCTGTGTGGCGGCCCAGCGCATTACAACTAACTAATGTAAACCCATGATTACGCCCTCAGATTAAAAGACCAATACTTTACTGAAAATAATCTCAGTTGACGTTTAGATGATCGTGTTTCTCTACAGAATCACTGCATTTTAAAAAAAAAGTTTCCTGGCTGAACTGTAGTGGTTCTTCTAAAATGTCGAGCTGTGGTAAAGCAGCTCATCAAAATCATATGACATGCATCGATAAAAGTGTCAAAAAGTGTAAAAATATAATTAAACGAAAAAGGTATGAATGTGACTACTAGTAAAACTGTTGTTTAAAACGTTTCAATAAAACATATTTACTAGAATAAGTTTCTCTTTAGTAAAGAGATGAATTAAAGCCAACATTAAATGGAAATTCATATCAGATCTATTTTCTTAAAGCATGTTATTAATCTAATTGTGAATTATTCATCCATTCATATATATATATATATATATATATATATATATATATTCACTTGATGTGCTAAAAAAATTTTTAAATAATACAAATATTTATAAAGATGACATAGATATATTTAAAAGAAATTTTAAATGACAAATACACAACAATTGCTAAAACTATATCTAAAACTCATGTAAAAGCTCATAACTACACAGCCACACATCAATGCAAAACAGAACTTTTTACGTATTATTATGATTACATATTACATTTTATTTCAGTTAGTTTCGAAAAGCAACAAAACTGAAATACAAAATATATATATATGAATACAAAAGAAAATAAAGTTATATTTTTAAAAACTAATTTACTAAAAGATTAACGAACACTAACATTAATACAGAAAATATATAAAAAAAAATTAATTCAAAATGAACAAAAACTGTAATAGGTATCTATAAAATAACACTGCTATGCATTAAATGCAAAGTGAACTTTTTCCATTTCCATAACAAACTGAAATGTTTTTTAACCGTAAGCATGTGGCTTTCTTTCAGTGTTGGTATTCACCTTGCTCTGCCCGTATTGGCTGTACTGGTAAGACGCCACGTGGTCCACGCTGTAGCCGGGTGAAGTGTAGCTGGAGGGGCAGTAGGACTGGGAGCTGGGCAGAGTTGGCATGCTGGGCAGGCCTGGCAGAGCCTCCAGTCTCTGAGAGGAGTGGCAGCTGGGAGCCATGCCTGTGCTGGGCTCCAAACCGCCCGTCAACGGAGAGAGGGCAAAATCACCCTGTGGCTGGTGAGGCACTCCTCCTGGGTTCAACAAACCCATCACCTGAGGAAAAACAAGAGGACACTTAAGTTTAACTATGCAAAGTTACACCAATGAACTTCCATGCTGCAAATAAATGAGCAAATTCTGCTAACCACTTCAGAAAACCACATTTAATGCATGCTTACAAATTTGTTCTATTATTAATATAAATAATATTTAAAAATATTAAAAATATATTATGTACACAAAAACTTTTATTTTGGATGCAGTTAATCGTGATTAATCATTTGAAAGTAGTTTAATAATTTAATTTATTACATTTTTTTTAAAAATACATTTCTTGTCTAAATTGAAGTAACTAGATAATGTAAAATAATGTAATGTAATGTAAATAATGTAAAAAATTATAATTATTTTGTAGACAAATATTGTAAACAAATATATAATTGTAATAATAAAAATTATTTAAAAAAACGTATAAAAAAATACAAAAACTAAAACTACATTTAAAATCTGATTCAAAATATCAACAAAATTACATCGATGCACAGATAACACAGAAATAAATGCTGTTTTATTAAATTATTATTTATGCAGGTATGCATACTTTTAAGATATAGATATTTTTTTGAAGTGATTAGACTTCAAATTTTTGCCTGGCAGGGGATCAAATGGGAGAAAATTGCATAGACTTAAACTGACGTGCCTAGCAACACCCTGGCAATCACTCAATTCACGAATTTACTTAAAAAAGACTAAAATCACATTTTTAATACACATGGATTAACTTCAGTTTTCAGACCTATCAGAATTCTAAAGCTTCACCAAATAAAACAATGAAAATTTGCTTTTGTTTTAAACTCTGTGATGTAAAATGAATCCAACACAATGACACCGCTAAAGTTTTTAATTCAGCCCTCCCTTTTATCAAACAGCAGTGTGTAAGACACATTTGATGACAGCGAGTGAAGCTCTGTCCAGCTCTCACACAGCGTCTCTGGCCGCCCGTGTCTAATTCACACCAGTGACAGACAGATGGAAGCGAGACGCGAGTGTGCCATCAGTGTCTGTGAGCTCTCGGACGCAGCATGATGGGCCAAACACAGATCAGTTCCCTCCCTCTGCTAATCATTAATCAAAACCAGCCCAGAAAAAAAAAAAATCTCCTGCACACCAACGAGCGACTGAACAACCGGCCGGCCCACTGACTCTGTCCACAGTCCATGAGAGTCAAATTATTCCCCATCCTGCTGGACACATGGTTCCTTTTAAACCGTAACCCAGTGCAACCAAAGAGAGGTGGAGTCAGTCGAGAGGGGCTGTATTTCTTTGCACGGTTAACATTTTCCTGAAAACAATTCTGAGTGTAGAGTTGTGTGCTTGAGAAGAGAGCATAGCCAGATGAAAAAAAGAAAAAAGAAAAAAAAAGAGTGTTATGGCATTTCCTAGCCAGATCTGATCTTAAAAACCAATAGAACAGAAGAAACATATGGAATTAGTACGTCATATATAGGTGGGTTTGCTTAGAGATTCTTTAGGGACAAATTTGTCCTCAGACGTGAGCTAAATCCGTTAAAAACCTCCCTGAGGGGACATCTGGAGAGGTACTTCATTTGCATTTAAAACAATCCAAAAATAATGTTTTTGTTTATATATATATATATATAAACATAACTAATGTGTATTAAAAGGATTTTAGCATAGAGAAAAAAAAAAAGCTTAATAGATTTTTCTGTTTAGGTTTAGGTTATATTCAGTTTTACAATTCAACACACAGCTACAAAATTAATATAAAAATAAATTTAAATTAAAAATAGATGTTTTAGATTTTTCCCAATTTACATTAAAAAAATGATACAAGTTATACATAATTTCGAGAATTTAAATATTTTTCCCCATTCACTTCTATTGTCGGTGTCTTTATATTATAAGGTTTATGCTTTTTTAAATCATAAAGTGCATATTTAGAAACATACAGAAGTTTTCATGTGAAATGTTTAAAGAATCTGAAATATTTACTCATCCTCATATCGTTCTAAAAACATCTGTGCAGAGATATGTTCAGTTTTACAATTTTGTGGCCTAAAAACTGTAAAATGGCTATAAAAATAAATAAAAATGAAACAATACACAAATTTCTGATACAAATGGGTTACGATGTTAAAAGCAAGTCCCCATTCACTTGTATTGTAAGTGCCTCAACGATAACCTGCATTTTTTATGAAATCGTGAGCTTAGTCAAAATGAGATTTTTTCAGTTGAACGTAACTTGTATTGAACCTGGAATATTCCTTTCTAAGAAAAAAAGGCAGTCTGTGGTATTTCCTCATTTTGCAAGAAAACCATGTGTGTTTGTGCGGTTAACGCTTTTACAAGCGGTGTGAAGGGTCATGGAATTCCTTTTGGGGTTCATCTTCAACAGCTGTTCACAAGAGAAAATGAACTGCAAGCTCTAAGCGCTCGCAGATTTTCAGGTGCTTTCCCCACCTTGCAGATAACTCAAGGATCACACGAGCTGACAGCGTATATCATGTACAGCGGCGCATGTGTGAGTCACACGCTGATGTGTGATGCTTAACAAATGAAAAGCACATGGAGGTTAAACTCTCTCGTTCACCTCCCCATGGGGGGCCCGAGCCCGGCTACATGTGAGGTGAAAGCTAAAATGTTCCTTCCATGTCCAGACCACAGACAGGAGTTGTTGACAAAAAGCTTCCTCATAAAACATTTTCCCAGCCAGGACGATGCATGTACGCAGCTGTCCGGAGGAAGCAGCCCACATTCGACAGAGCTCGAAGAGTAATGTTCCCAGATGCACAGAAAATGCACAGATTTCAGATTTAATACATTAAGTGATTTTTTGTGGTTAAATGTCCTGTTTTTTTGCTGTTTGTTTTACAGAGTGATGTATGAGATTAAATCTCTACTATTTATTTCATTCATGCATAAAAAATATTACGCACACCACCGCACAAAAAATGTAAAATGTTGCTAAGTGCATTTTTAGTAATTTTAATTGACATGAAAACTACAAGGCTACAGCTGCAACGAAACTTGTTTTATGACTTTAAGATTTTTTTTTTTAAATAAAAAGTATGTTTAAGACAATAAACAGGAAATTATGGGAGAAAAAACACACTAAAATTCAGATTTTAACCGAATTATAGGTCAATCATTGTTCATGTATTTAATTTTTACAGCAACAGCAACAACACTAAAAAAAGGAAAATTATTTGTTTCCTTAATTCAGAACCAAAATGAATAAATACTGCTCATTGCTAGTTGCTGGTTAATGTATTAACTAATGGGAGTTTATTGTAAATTGTTACCAAAACATATTTTTTCTCTAATACGGTTACAACATCTGGTGTTGTTGTTTTTGGTTTCACAAACTGATGCCTTAGATTAAATCTTGACTAATTATTTAATAAAGCTGCAGCTGCAACGAAACTGACTTTTTGAACTTTTTTACTTAAAAGTGTATTTGAGACAGTGAACATGAAATTCTAGGAGTCAACTGGATCCCATGTGATCATTGAACTGCTTTATAGCTCAGTCATTGTTCTTGTACAAGTAGTAATGTTTTATAGCCACCGCAAAAAAAGAAATATTTTGAGCATATTCCATGGGAGTAATTCAGAACAGAAATTAGTATATACAAATTAACAAAAAGCATAAACCTTATGAAATCAACAATCCTCTCCACGGATTTGGTCATCAGTCTTATCTAATACCATCACTGTACTATCATATTTTAATAATTAATATCCGAAAAATAAAATATGTAATTATAAATAATCACAATTTTCTTTGGTAAAAAATTATAAACCAATCTGCGGGGACAAGCCTCATCAGCACAGCTCGAATCCCAAGCTTATTTCAGCATACATTAAACCACAGATAAATACATAATTCAAACAATTAGCCAACAAAGTGGCTCATTTGCATAAATTACACAGCGCATTATGGAGGGTAAATTCTCCCATTCCAATCAATTAAGAGTCCGGAGCATCCCATAATTAGAATCCCAGACGCTGAGCGTTCCAGCATCGTCATGACAACGAGAATCCCTGCCCTTCAACAAAAACACAACAGCACCAGCCGACCCTGTGCCAGGTTACAAACACACACACATACACACACACTAATGGCAATAACAGACCGAGTGTGAGTGTGAGAGCTACCTGACCTCTAAGTCAGTCCTGATGCAGGAATGCTGCCTTAATGACTAGGAATTGGTTCTGATTACAAACCCTGCTGCTGGGGGCGCTGCAATTAGACACACTTCAATTAATACGTCATGTTAAATAACTTTGTGCAGTTCAATTACTGTACACAAGGCGATGGTCCAAATACACGCAGAGGATTCTTTATTTCATAAGGTTTACGCTTCATATGTAGACATTTTGATAACACTTTACAGTATGTAAGAATTGGCTAATCTAAGTTAATGAGTTAAATGAGCTTTGGGTTACTTACATGTAATAATGCATAATGTTTTGTTATTATATTAGTAAGTGCATGAAACGTGCATGAAAGAAGGAAACTTTAAAGTGAAGTGTTACCTTGTTTTTAAATTTTTTAATGTTATTTAATTAAATGCAACTGTTCAATGTTATTTTCACTTTTAGTTCATGTTAAAAATGTTGTAATGTTGTCACTATTTTTATACAAGGTTAACATTCAGTTTTTTGTTATTGTTGTTTGTTTGTTTTTTTGTCGTCAAACCTTTTACATTCATTGAAAACAAAATACAGATGGATATACATATACATATATAGACTTTAATGAGTAACAGACCCAAATTAAGTTGTATGGACTATTATGTTACTTTTACAGAGGTGTTTTTTGAGACTGGCAATGATGGAAACAATGAACTACTGTTTTATCACAAAAGCTGTAGTGCTTCCCCAAAACATTCTCCTGAGTTTCATATAAGTTTGAAAAAAACATTAGGGTGAGTAAATAATGACAGAATTTACTTTTTTGGTAAACTGTCCCTTTAACAAAAACGCTATTATATCATAACATTTCTGATCAATGGGGATGTGTTTAGACGGCAGTGTTTTCCATAAATGTTCTGGTAATCTCATTGGCTTTCATTGCTTTTTTTGTGTGTGTTATGAGAAAGAACTTCATTCTCTATAACATTTTACATCCCCAGGGGCGCTTTCTATCTCAATCATTCTATTTTTTCCTCTGCTTCCATTTCATTCTCTCTCTGTCCATCTCTTTCATTCCATTTATCTGTATCACGCAGCACTCCGAGGGGTTTGAGTTTGAGGACAGCACCCAGAATGCCGTTCATTTCTAACTACAGGATGCTTTGAGGCAGTTAGGAGCTCATTTTCTGGTTGTTAGCACGTTGTGCACAGCAGGCGAGCTGACAGATAACAGCTGATGAGTGTGTAATCACAAATAATTGTCTTTCACTTCTCGTTTCCATCATCATCATCCTTTTAGTCGTGTCCTACCCCTCCTCACACCTTCATTCTCACATTGCCATTCTGCCGGTCAGTGTAAAACCAGACACTTTCTCCAAGTTTGGGATCGGGATTTTTCTTTTTGAAAGAAATCTGTTCTTTTTTATTTGGCAGTGGTGCGTTGCATTGGTCAAAAGTGACATTAACAACATTTAAAACAAATGCTACTTTTTATTAATAAAACAAAAGTGTCACAATCTCCACAAACATATTAAGCAGCACAACGGTTTTCAGCATTAAAAATAATAATAATTATATATATTATTAACATAATCATTATAATTAACATAACTGAATAATTTCTGGGCAATGAAAGTCTTAGTGTAATGATGCTGAAAATTCAGCTTTGCATTGCAGGGATAAATTATATCTAAAAATACATTACAATAGAAAGCAGTTATTTAAAATTCTAGTCATATTAAAATGCTATTGTATTCATGATCAAATAAATGCAGCCACCTTTTGAATTTCCTACACCCAAACCACACCTTAAACCTTATTCATTTCTACTGTCCAGTAATATGAGCAACGATATCTTTAAATATAACACAAAATCCTGATTTATAATCACACAATAAGCAAAAAAGCACAAATCAAGACAAAACCAATAATATCTGTGATATACAAACACAGAGTTTAAAAGAGACTTTCTATTGTTTATTTTTTACACAACCATTCTCTACTCTTTCTAAACTTCAATAAAAATGCATTTTCTGCAACTGTACCTTTAAGATTTCCTTGTATGAGCTTGTAGGATTGCCTAACCTCTTTGCGTGTAAACTGAGTAACGCTGTCTTAACCACAACACAGATTTTTTGGTGGAAACCTCTGGCAGCTGGTCAGTATCTGCAACCATATACTGTATGCCCAAACTGTATGTGATGTGCATTGATACTGACCTGTGATGGGAGGCCGTTGCTGATGGAGGGGTTTACTGGGTTTGCGTGGCCCGGCGCGGCCACATAGCTGTCAGAGTAACTAGAGAAACCATGACGTCCAGAAGAGAGGCAGTAGGCCGAACTCCCCTCCTGGGCCCCCGGTCCGCTGCCAAGCCCAGTCTGATGCACTGAGGTGGGGGGAAGAGGCTGAGGCCTGTGCACAGTGCTGGGCTGCTCCGATACTGTTGAAAAAGAAAGAGAAAAATACTTTTTGATTACTAATATACATTGCTCAGGATTTCATTTGCAACTGTAAGGCGATTTTCTCAAAATGTTATGATTTTGCACCCTCAGATTACAGATTTTCACTAGTAGTATCTTGGCCAGATATTGACCTATCCTATAAAACCATACATCAATGGAAAATGTATTTATTCCGTTCAGATGATATATAAATCTAAATACAAAATAATACCATTATGACTGGTTTTGTGGTCTCATATATTTGGTCTGGTCCAGGGTCTCATATATTTATTTGGTACTCAAAAAGCATTTCTTACTAATATTAATGTCAAAAACATTTTTTTTGTTGAAACAACAAAATTTTTCCAAGTTAAAGTTCAAAAGAACATAATTTATTTAAAAAACTATACATTATGAATGTCTTTACTGTCACTTTTGGTCAATTTAATGCATCCCTGCTGGCTTTATCATTAATATACTGACCCCAAACTTTTGAATGGTAGTGTATTATTCTGCATTAAAGTCCTCACCTTGTGAGATAGAGGAGGGAGGGTAAGGGCTGTCCGCCAGCTGATAGGGCTGAAGACTCGACATCGCAGAGGGTGGGAAACCACCAGGTATCAGGTGATTAAACGCCATGAGCTGATTGGCTCCGGCCTGCTTCCTCCAGCGGGCTCTTCTATTACTGAACCAAACCTGCAGGACAGAAAATGACACACAACATACTTCCATTTAACACCCAGACACTCAGAATAACTATTTACTCACATCAACACATATTCAGACCAAATGGCAAATTAAAGACATAACACATTTCAGCACAGGCTTCTTATAACACCCCCCTTTATTCGGGAATCAGATATGGAACCATGTTATTCCTGTAAGAACGTGTTTGTGTGTGTGATGTATCCGAGTGTACACAAGCGCTCTTTGTGTGTTCAGTAGCCGAAAGCTTGTTTGGTCTGATTGTGATCGAAACATCTGTGCTCATTAAAAAGCAGTGACATCATGTCACGGGTTCTAGTATAATTGGGTTAGAGGGACCTAATAATAGAGTTTATTAAAAGATTCTGTTTTGAGGTTTTTTGCAACAGAATACTAGGGTAAAAAAACAAGAGGTCAGGCGTGGCACAAAGAAGCCTGTGTTTATGCGGGTGTGTCATGTGACTTCAGGGCAAAGGGTGCAGGGATAGATGCTGATAAATTAAGTTCCCCAGTGTAAACCAGCAATGCTCCCAATTTAAACGGCAATGCGACTTACAAGAAAGTGTGTGTAGAGAGATCATTTCCCCAAAGATACAGGCTAAAAAGTTATCACATGATTAGCAAAGCTTTTCCAGTAAGAAAGAGAGTTGGATGTTAAATGTGTGTGTGTGCTGATGTACCTGTACTCGTGCTTCGGTGAGTTTAGCTCTCTGAGCGAGCTCTTCTCTGGTGTAAATATCAGGGTAATGGGTGCGTTCGAAAGCTCTCTCCAGCTCTTCCAGCTGCTCGGCCGTGAACGTGGTCCGACTGCGCCGCTGCTTCCTCTTTAATGGCAAACCTGGTTCTGAGTCCACATCTGAGCCCTCATCTGAGTGGCTTGCTGTAAAGAACACGTTAAAATAAGACTATTATTAAATAAAGAATAGTTCTGGCATCAGCTTTGAGAGATTTCCATTTGTTCCAGAAGAGCACAAACTTTCAATGAATAGTTCATGGCTTGAATTTTGGTCCGTTTCTCTCGAAGCTACTGGTTGGCTTCAACAGAGTCGGAAAATAGTGCACAGGTCATACCTCATACAAAGTCAAACCACTTTTTATGAATATTTTATGGCGTTTTTAACTGCCCCAGGCCTCAGTGGCATTCAATGTATTAAAAATAAAACATAAAAAATGAAGACACTACATTAAGAGGCAGAATTAAAAATAAAATTTCAATATAATTCATAAAACATTTAATGAATTAATTTAAAATTAAAACTGTAAATAATAAATAAACTACTTTATAAACGAAATAAATAGACTATAAAACAAGTTATTTCATAAAAAAATGTAAAGAAGCAAATAAAAAAAATTCATAAAACAAATACATAAACAAAGACTTGATGAATGGATGAATAGGTGCTAGAATTGTTTTGAGCAACAATGCTGTAGAAATTATTGTGTGCACCATGTTTGAATGCACAAGGGTCTCCTAAACACATTCCACATATTCAGTATACAATATTCAAAATGTAATAAAATATTCCCATTGCAATAATAACAAAAGTGAAACAGTTTTGTCCAATCGACTGTATTAACTATACGCAAAAGATTATCTGAAATTACTCTTTAAAATGTTGTTATATTGGGCGAGATACGTTTTTTTGTTTCTATCTGGTGTTTTCTCTCAGCCAGAGCACTATGTTTACACACACATCATCCCTCACTTGTATGCAGGTATTATTTGTGAAGTTGGACCGGGTGAGAGGTTCTTTCGTAGCTAATTCAGCAGAAGAGAATGTTGGTGTGAGTGGACTAAAGCTCAGGGAATCTGTACCCAGAGTAGGGGGGCCCTATCAAATGATTAGGCTCCTCAAACTAGCGTGACAGCCAGCTATTGTCCAGTAATGCGCCTCGAAAGCCCCCGTCCAAAACTCGCCAACGTCACATCTGCTTCGTCTGACACTAGCCATCTCCTTTCTCTTGTTCGCTCTCTCTTCAATTTTCACCCCCATATGGTTGAAAACACAAAACGTAAAAAGACGCCCGAGTTCACCCAGCGAACCGGCATCCACAGAGCCTTAAATTAAAAATGCTATCAAAACCGTACATATAAATATAGTTTCAGTACACATTTATGAACTATAACAACCAACAAGTAGGGTACATGCAAAGAGTTGTATCAGCAATGTGCCAATTTGTCCTTTGATAGTCTAAAGCTCATAGAATATGGTTTTACGGTTAGTTTTTACTTTTTAAGTTGGAAAATATAATGAAGATGCTATAAACAAACTTGCTAATGCTTCTATTTCACAAGCAAAGACTCATCTGAATATGCAGGTGTATTTTTCTTGCAGACAAAGAGGGCAAACAAGAGAAAGAGTAAAGAGGAATGAGAGATTTTAAGTTTAATTTAAATTAAAGAGTCATTCTCCAGCCTGGAGCCACACAAGAAATACTGCTGCCCGGTGCCAGCGTGCATCTCTCCAGGCATCTCACGAAAGTTGGAAAGGAAAGAGAGAAACAGGGAGGAAGGGAAGACGGTCCTTTACCACTTTTCCACTCTCTAATGCTACTGAAAAGTCTCTTTTCATGCCATTTCCCCCAAAGTCCGGACTATTTTTGGTAGACAGTACCTGGAATGAACAGCCAGTTACTGAGGATATGGCATCCATCATTTTCTTCATAAAGAAAGCCCTCAGAGAACCGAGTCGCAAATTAAAGCAAGCACATAAAAATATGATATTCCCCCAAAACTAACTTCCAGAAATCAAACCATCAAATCAAATCCTGTGGGGAAAAGAGAAGGCACGAGAGTTTTCCAAATCTCTTTATGATTTGGGTACAAGTAAAACATCTCACTTTTCATTTTTTTTCTTCTGTTCATTCCCTTGAATTTCTCATCAAGTCAAGCAAAATAAAAAAGTCAAATAAATATTAAAAAGTAAAATATAATAAAACGTAATATAATAAAATGTAATGCAATAAGACAGAATAAAATCCAAAATTAGGCAAATAAAACAAAATAGAAAAAAAATAAGTTTCTTTCAATTTTACTGCAAAAAAGTAAAAAATAAATCAAGTGATAAGAATTAAATGAATTAAAAGTAAACCCATACAAATAGGTAAAAAGTGAGTCTTTGTCAGATTTTACTGTCAAAAATTTTGTGCTACCAATAAAATAAAAAGTAATAAATAAGTAGTAAATAAAATTAATTAAATTAATAAAGCAATCAAAATAATAAATAAGCCAGCCTTTCCATTCATTCTTTATATCAATAACACTGCAAAACGTCAAATAATGCAAATAAAAAAAACTAAATAAAAATATTTAAACAAATAATATAAAATAATTTTTATAATATTAAAACAAGTAAATACAATTTAAAAAGTAAATAAAAGAATCATCATGTATCCTTTGGTTAAGGCAAAACAAACTAAAATTAAATAAAATATAATATAAAAATAATAATAATAATATTAAAATAAAATAAAACTAAACAAAATGAGTAATTAAGTCAGTCTGTCCTGTAACTGCTTGGAGTTTGTACCATTATTTCTGCAAAAGAAAGTCAAACGCTACAGACTGTAATCTGTAAATGACACTGTTGCATTTGGCTCTTTCTCTCTCTCGCGCTCCTGATCTCTCTCTCTCTCTCTCTCTCTCGCTCTCCATCTCTTTTGGGGAGTTATTTGGCAGTCTTTTGTTGGCCTGTTTAGTGAGAATGGTGACTGAGCTCTTTGGAGTCTGATTTCCACGCTCCATCTGTAGGTTCCATGAGCTCGGTCCGGGCAGCATTGAGGCCCCTGTCACCTGCCTGGCAGGGGGCGGGGGGGAGGTGGGCACAATGAGGGCTGGATGCAGGGCAATGGGGGCTCCACAGGGGAACAGCGGGGGGCCGCCCCCGAACCCTTCCTCCTCCACGGCCAGGGGGTTACAGAGGTGGAGGTGGTGGGGGGTGACGGCGAAAGAGCGATACGGAGAGAGTTAGGGGGGAATAGAAGAAGAAGAGGGGGCAGATCGCTGAATGGCACCTGGGGGACTAGTTTAGTGACTAGTGAGGGGTGTGTGGGAATAGCGATTCTAGTTTAAGATGATTGTCAGTCCCGGTCTCGTCCATCATGTCCATTTACAGCACTGACATACATTAAACAGACACTTCTCTCTCTTAAATGTATTTTTCTGTGATTTTCCAGAAATTTTACGTTTCATTTTTTATAAGGAAATGTGAAAAAGATAAAAAGTAAGAATGTGAAAAAAAAAGGTTTAGTCTGGAAAAAACTTTTTAATGATTGAAAATATCATAGAGAATTTAAAAGCATAGAAACAAAATGCATAGAATTTCCCACAAATCAGTAATTGAAAAAAATATATATATATTTTTCAGCCTGAAACGGAGTAAAACTTTTACATGTTTTTTTTTTTTTTTTTTTTTTTTTTTTTTATGTTTTAAATTCAGTCAGTCAGGTGTTTTCAAGAGAAAAAAAACATCTTATGAACTGAAAACATCTCATACTGCTAAACAGCGAGACTGACAGACCCCCTGAAAGATTCAGAGAGTTCCTGTCCATCAGAATTTCAGCAGGACAGGAATCTCATACTGTGTCCACTTCCCACAGCATACCTGTCCCAATACACCACCAACCCCTTCACCCATCTATCTTCTCTCTCTCTCACGCTCATTTAGTCTCTTTGACATATGTTTTGGCTTTCATCATCAAAATTGCGAATAAACCAATCGACTGAAAGCCTAGCTACAGTGAGTGACAAGTTGCACCAACAAAAAAAGAGACAGAGAGAAACACTGATGAAGCCAGACAAGAAACGACTATTTACAACTTGTAAAAAAAATTCAGTGTAAGCACTGTACTTTTACTTAAACGGGAAATGAAATTATGAAATGATCAATATTTAATAAGCAAAAGTCATTCGTTTAGTAACTGTTTAAATAGGCTATTAGCAGGAGGGGCATTTTTGAAGCCTCTAGGCACAGGAAGAGTCTCCAGTAAGGCCTATTGTTATTTAGTTAGCATTAATTCATGATACCAGCGCATGGTGCCTCTCGCTCACACATCAGATTTATATTCCTCTCACACGCAGGACAAACCCCACAAACCTGCAGCCTGCCAGCTACACACAGCATTTATCAGTGCGCTCGAGAAAAGAGAGAGAGAGAGAGAGATGAGCGCTCTACTGAACGAACTCCGTAGAATTTGGATGGACGTTAAAGGGGTTGTGGTGAATTCCAGGCATAATCACAGAGAAACAAGAGAAGGCTGAAAAACAGAAGCCAAAATGACGCAAAGAAAATGCAGCTTTGTGCAAAAACTCCAAGAGAGTTAGTTGACTTTAAAATGATGGATTTGGAAACCTAGAGGAAAGCTATTGCTTGCCATAAAGGTTGCTAGAGACTTGATTGAATTCTCAGTAATGTTTCGTTTAAAGGGATACTCCACCCAAATACGAACGTTCTGACATCATTTAGTCACCCTTATGTCATTTTAAACTTACTTTCTTCTGCGGAACACAAAATAAGACATTTTGAAGAACGCTGGGAACCAAGCAACAATCCTCTTCCACTCTATGGATAAAATCTCTAAATATTATGTTCCACAGAAGAAAGTCATATAGTTTTGAAACACCTGAAGGTGAGTGAGTGATGACAGCATTTGTGTTTTTCACCTGTCTCAGATGCTCCTCCTAACATTTCTAGAAATGAGTCAGTTTTTGATATATAAGAAGAACATTGAGAAATAAAATCAATGCTGGGTTTTTGGCAAAACTGAGCACAGTCTGAGACACTCTTAGGTCTGCAATATGTGAGATTGCTTGAGTGTATTTTCCTCAGAAGAAACATCTGAGAACCTGGAACCTCCATTTGCAGAAGCCGCAGATTTGAAAGCGATCCTTTCTTCTGGAAAGTCAGGTTGGCAACTGTAACGCAACACACACTTTGACACGCAAACAAAGGCGCAAAAAACAAAGAGAGCAGATAAAGTGAAAGTAAACACAGTGATGCTGGAGCGAGAGGAGCGCAGTCCACAGATGACCATCTGGGCAGTTTATAGCTCCTGGTAGGGGAGAGTCTTCTCCTCCTCAGGGGCTGTTAAATGGTTGGGTAATTGAGCTCGTGACATGTGTTCCCCAAACAAAACAAAAGAGAGAAGAGACAAATGAAGCATTTATTTGCAGCGTGGAGGAGTGCTGGCCTTTTCAGCCCGCGCCCCAGCCAGCCACTGGTGAGTGAATTAAGGAGTATATAGAATCCCAGCAGATGTAGGGAGAAGAATGGTTAACGGAACGATCACGACTCCATCTGGGGTTGGCATTTTGTTAAGAGGGAGGAGCAGGGAGTCACTCAACTCGCTAAAGAGCCACGACCCCAGCAGCTGCCCCGAGAGAAACCCAGCGAGAGAGAAAGAGTGCTGGATAGAGTAAAAGAGAGACAAAGAGGAGAAAAGATCATTTTTAACCTTGCAGGTGGACTACAATGCAACTGGACATTTTGGACACACTTTTGGACAGTATCATCCTTGAGATACTTTCTGGATGTTAACTAAACATGCCTAAACTGCTGCCAAACGTAAACTATGTATTACTATAGTATCAGGGGAAGAACTGTTTTTTGCGTTGCCTGTGTGTGTGCAAATGGGTTAGATGTTCACTCCAAAAGTAAAAGTTAAAGTTTGGGGTTAGTACATTTCTAATAACGTTAAAAGAAGTCTCTCTCACCAAAGCCAGAAAAAAAGCGAAATATTGTAAAAAAAATAAATAAATAACTGTTTTTTTTTTTCTTTTTACATAACCTAAAATATTATTTATTCCAGTAATGCAAAGCTAATTTTCACTAAATATTTATGATTATTATTAATATTTTTATTGATTCTTTGACAAACAGATAATTCTAAAGAACGCCATTTATTTAAAACTTAAATTTTCCAAAAAAGTATGCATTTTGTAAAAAATGAAATTGTACTGACCAAAATAGTAGTGTAATAAACAAATATAAAATATATAAATCTAAATTCAGGCCCTTAACAGAGGCCATTGAGTTCACAACTGTTGTTCTGTGTGTTAAGAAGAAATACGTTAAGATCCATTTTTGTAGAACGACACGAGGACCATAAAGAAGGGATGCTGAGGCATTATGGGTTCTCTGCATGCTTTGCTCATTATCATGTCTGATAAGTACAGAGGTGCCTGTTGCAGCATGGAATCGCTCTTAACAACAGGACAAAGCCAAAACGCAGCACACACGCAGTGATCGCACCGCGGGAACACACACCACATGCTCCGAAATATATGAGTGCTCATTACATTGACATCACGTCATATTTATGTTCTTGCTTTCCTACCAAACATGCACACATTGAGTAAGCCATGAGTGGGACACATGCTAAGCCGACAAAACGACAAAAAAATCCCATGACAATTGCAATTACAATGCATAAGTGTAGACCTCACCTCCCATCATACAAAATAATAAGGCCTGCATAACTTTAGAAATAAAATGTACAAATAATTGTATAATTTAACGATAATATTTAAATAAAAAATATATATATTCCATTTTTTAAAAACTATATATATATATATTTTTTTTTAATCTGATATATTATGTAGACTGATATTGAAGAATGTTTTTATTTATTTATTTTATGAATTTCTGAATGATCTCTTCATTTTTCGGTGGAAACAGATGCTCAGTAGTACATATAAAGTTCTTGAAACACCTAAAAATTATAATGAAACCCTTTAAACCCAGTTCTCCTTTGTTTTCTTCAGTTCCAAAGCATTTATTGGCCATCATAGAGAGTCTGTTACCTGTCACACTGAACAAACACATTATCTTAACCCGCACTTCCAACAGAGAGGGAGTTTGCACAGCCACTGACCCAGGACTCCCCCTTGACCCTGCCCAGCCACATCTTACCCTCTCTGGGGTACGAATAAGGCTCTGACAGCCCCATAGAAAGCCCTGCAGCCCTGACTCAGACACACGCATATATTCAGACTCAACAGGAATCATGCTAACATCTTGCATTTCACAAAACAGCAGCTAATATGCTTCACATTCTTTAAAAAGTACCACAACCAATTTGAAATCTATCTGCTGAGGGAATCTGCATCACTACAAAAAAAAATACCAATGAGTCAACTAAACATAATTCTTGATATGAATACAGTTCTTTGTTGAACCGAAAGCTTCTAAGAAACACAGAAGAACCTTAAATTTCAAAGGCTATGCTGGTGAATTATTAAACATGAAGTTCATATACCTACACAACTAAGCGTGAAATGGATAAGAGGCACTTATACAGTGTTTCCTTGCAAATTTTACTCATTAAAATCACAACGTAAACAGGCGAAGACAAAAGCTGGAACGCCTCTGAAGTTCCATTCGACGCCAACAGCAAGCCTTCTGTAAAATTCTCAAAAACCAAATGAACTCTGTCTGAGACAAATCAAAAATTGTACATTTGAGTTGGAGTTACATGTATTAAAGAAAGCGAGCTTACAATGGCCTACTGTAGAAGCTGGAAGTCATGAGGCTGGATCTCCAGCCACCAAAACCTCCAGAACTATAGAAAGTGAAAGTCGTGATTTTAGCCCTGATTCTGCTGTAATTTTGTCTCTCCCTCCCTCTCTCACCAGCATCATTTGGCAGTTAAGAAGTGAATTTCCTCAAGTTAAGTGATTGACAACGGTGTCTAGCTCTTCTCAATTAACTGCCTCATTGTGAGTCTTTATGGCAAGGCCCCTGAAACCCTCGACCTCTCCTTTCCCCTCCTTTTCATCGCTCCTTTGCCAGAGCTTCACTCACTCAAACACTTGCAAGAAAACAGAGCGCTCTATTCGGCGAGGAGCCCCTATTCTCATTGACCTTCTATTGCTCACTTTTTCTTTTGGACACTTCAAACCGTCTTTGAGAAGAGAGGAGTGGAAGAGGAGTCCATCAGTCGCTAGGGGCTGGTCCGGGTTTGACCCCGCACCCCCTACTTCAAAGACAGTTTGCATTCATTAATTGTTCTTTGAATTAATATTTGAAGATCACAATGCTAGCGCCAGCGTATAAAGCAGACCTAATGAAGCATACAGGCGGCATTCACTTGGAGATAAGCTTGGTGCGACCGCGTGCATGCGTGTTTTCTTCCTTTGCGTGCCACTTAGAAATCGACTGGAATGACATCATGTGGAAATGATGCATGGTCTGGGCCGTTTCTGAGAACATCGCGCAAACGCGACAACAACGGAGCCGTTTAATCTCTATCACCGCCGAATAGCCTCGATTGATGTTTGTACGATCGTAACCTTGATAAACTGTGTTCAATGCAAGACAGAAAGAGAATGGCAAAGATTGTTAGGTTTTAAGGAATAAAAGGCAGATGATTGCTCATCTTCATTCCCGCAGGGCCCCGGAATCATGACTGAGGAGCATTCCAGCAGAGAGAAGAGCCCTTGTTTATTGATCGGAGAGACAGACCTCATAAAACATACAAAACTAGACCCCCAAGAGCCATATCGGGTTATAGTTGCCCAATTGTGGTCTAATTTTGGATGAGTACATCTGGCTTCACTGCTCAGAGTACATTAGCGGTCACGAAAAAAATAAATCGTCCCCAAAATATCTGTTTATTATTGTGTGACACAGCTGTGTGTATTTGCGGTGCATCTTTTTTGCTTTCGCTCTCCTCACTCTCCCCCATTTTCTATTGAGCAAGGACCCAGTCAGCAAAGCAGGCAAAAGCCCTATTTTATTTACACAAACAAAGTCCTCCGTGCTCTCTCGGACAAAGGCCGCTGAATCTTTCATGTGTTGTCATTGCTTGATTCTCTCTGTCCTCCTGGCTATTGGCCTGCTGGGAGACAATGAGCCCAGGAGAAAAGCAGCAGATTGTTGGAATGCAGCTCAATGAAACTAATTATTACATGTTGACTGCGTTCACCATGGCACGTCTGAAAGCACTAAGCTCATTCAATTGGCCTCCACGGGACTCCCTTTCAAAAAAACTTGATCCCTTTGACTGTTTGTATTTCTGAGTTTTCTTTTTCGCCTGCCGTGAATGAGAATCTGTGAGAGAGGGGCCGTGGCTCTTTGATGACTTTAGTTACTTTTAATTAGCTAAATGAGGCTCGAGTATTGTCAGTTTTCCCAAAGTTAATGGTATAGGAAAAAGGAGGGGATGCGCTCAGGCAAACACGGCATTGTGGGATAAGTTTTATTGATTCACATATGATGAGTCCAGGCACTAGAAGGATCCCTTGCCACTCTTAAAAGTTGCTTTGGGAAAGTTTTAGCCTTCGTTTCGGCAGTTGAAGTACAGACATAGAATATTTTTTTTATGTAGACATATTTTTTTAACCTGAACTAAATTATTTTAGTTTAAGTTTTCATTTAAGTAAAAAATTAACTTTTACTTATTAACATTTATATCAATTAAATTTACACCAGCAAAAATTAATTTTAAGGTAGAAAAAATACTTCTTTTTAAGAAAAAAAAAAACAAAAAAAAACATAATTTCAATTTTCACTTTTTAAAAAAATCTATGTTTGTTCTGAGCTTCCTCGGCACAAGAGTTTTGAGAAACATCTTTTGGGGTGTTTGCTCAAACCAGTATTAGTAAGCAATAGTCCTCTACACTGGCTTTTCCCAGACAAATAAATCTGAAGGGGCTTTTGCTTTGATCTCAAGCCTTTAAGGGGCCCAACAATAGGTTTTGAAGGAGCAGGGGCCCGGAGCCAACACACCCCTCTTACCCAACAACTATAGACTCAGCAAACACGTACTTAATCAATATTTGGCTAGAGAACACCCTCTTGATTCTGAAAACACCCTTTTGAGATTTTAACCGAGCACAGAATAGGAAAAAACAACAACTCCCACAAGCAGGGAGGAGAGAGTGAAATACAGCCAGCGCAGAATCAGCCCACTGCAAACAAACGGACGAGAGTGAATGGAGAGAGGAGAAGTTTACAGTGTGTCAATGGAGATCAGGACTCATTGAGTTTTATGATGTAGACACATCTACATGTGAATAAAAGCCAGAGGTGATTGATCCTTCTAGGAAAACAAAAACATTAACCGGGCTTTGAAAAGGCTGTTTTCCTTTCTCCCTTTCCCCTTGCGCTTCCTTTCTTTCCTACACTGTTTTGTTCTTTGTTTTTTCTTTCAATGCAGATATAGACATCTAAGTTACTCTATTGCAAGTCCAGGTTTAAATGTAAGCAAATACAAAAAAGAAACATCTAATGCTTTAGTTCAAAACATTTTCTGAAAAATATTCATGCAATATTTTTGTAAAAAAGTAATAAATATATTATAATAAGGTGTCTGTTTCAGTCCAATTGACTCAAAAAAAAAATCACAAATAATTCCAGAGTGTAATAAAATTAACACTTTATATGAAAGCTTATCCATGAGTTCTAAGAATATCTTAGTGGAATGAATACACTGTGGGGATTATTAATATTAATAATTTAGTATTTTGCTAAGTGTTGATGTCAAACCTGGTCTAAATGAATGTTTCATTTATTAGCTTGCTTTTCATCTACGCAAATTTGAATATTAAGTATAGGTATTGCTTCATAAAAGGAACAATAAGCCATAATGATTTTTGTTTCTCAATATATTAAAACTCCTAATTTGTTTGCACATTTTAATATGCTCGTTTAAGACGACCAGAACACAACAATTAACAAACAATGACAGCATAACAGCACGAAAAAAGTCAGCAAATAGCAGAACATATCATAACACCATAATGCAATCAAACAGCAAAATTGCTCAACATGTATGTTTATGATGATTTAAAAGGCCCTCTATTCCTGTTAAGATGTTACACTGAAGTTCATGTCAATGGAAAAAGTACAATGAACAACAAAGTAGAACAAATATATGTTGTTCAACATATATTTAGAATTTAAAAAGCAATGTAGTTATATCAAGAAAAACAATGAACAATTTCAAATAAATCTAGCTACAATGTGGAGCTGCGCTAATGACAACCAACATTTGGAGTTAACGCAGCAAGCTTTTGCGTTTCAAAAGTTCATATCAATCAGCCATCTCCAAACAACAACATATCGACAGTCGTTTGTTAAACTAATTACCAACTGATCTGTATTCGTGATGGCGGTGCTGGAAAAGAGAGAAGGAAAAGGGCAGTGAGGAATGAATGCGCGCCCCGGGCGGAGAGGAAGGGGGCGGGTTTTTGTCCTGAGATGAAAGTGGGGACGAATAAAGGGCTCGATTTAATCTACTAGAAAAGGTTTTCATTGCAATGACTGAGTATAATGTGCGCCAATTGTAGCGCGGCCCATGACGCGGGGTGATCTGGCTAGCGCGCTCACAGCTCAGAGTTTCTCTCTCCACTTGACATCTAGAACAAACTCCTCTGCGCAAGAATTTCAGACCGGTGGGGGTTAGAAAAACGCGCTGCCTGTATCAATTTCCCAGTTAATACATACAATTTTTTCTTCAACTGGGGAAATGGGTACTGCCTCGAGGCTATCTGCTGCGTGGATGTTAAAAAATGTCGTGATATTTTGACTTTTGCGTGTCACTAATTAAATTTCGACGAAAAAAAACGCACTAACTTTATCTCTGACTAGGCCTTTCTAACGTATAAACGATTTTCACGGTCTCTTCACTAATGTTAGCAGAATATGGTATTAACAACGCATTTTACAAATTACAAATTAAGCATAAAAAGGTATTATATACCGGCAATGCATATTTTTTTTTACAAAAAATATGAGAGAATGTCGCTTTTCTTTTTGTCGCTGTTTATGCTCGCGCTAGATGTTGCTATGGTTACCTCCGCAGGTGAACGCGACTCTCACTAATAATCTTGGCTTTCATAGTTATTGAAACGTCTAAATAGCACATGCAATGAAATAACAGATTGATTTGAAACATCAATCTTTTGTTTGAACTTTCTTTTATAAAAAAATATTAACGAAAATGTAGGCCGTAAATATTTTTTTTATACATTTATATAAATAATAAAAGCAAATCTATTATAGCCTGCGTTTTTACTTAAAATAATTAAACACATAAATCCATATATTTAAATGAGACACTTTTACTTTGGACGATCTGAAAAACGCCAATCAACAGGTGTTCATTTTTTATACCGCTATAAATAAACGTAGGCTAACCATTAAAACATCTCAAGATTAAATATGACCTCCAAATGTTGTTGCTATTTTTGGGGGCGAAAAAGAAATTCCAAGAAAACATCTAGCTAAAAATGGACACATTATTCAGGCCTCGAAGTCTATAAAACACTTCTGAGCAGGGACTACGGTCATTCGTGAATAATTCATCTCTCATTGCCCGTCCATAATGTCCTCTCTGCGCCTTTTGTTAGAACGTTTTTTCTTCCTTTCTTTCCAAATTTTGAAAAGCTTGGAGTCTTTTGTCAGGACCAAGCTACTGCTAGGCCGAGCTTTGTCCTGGGGAAACTGAAGCGTGAGTCTCATGGACTCTTTCGCTTTTGTTGCCCAAGTTCATCCTCAAGTGTCCGATTGTGCGCTGCAGGAGCGTCTTTTAGTGAACGCTATTCTTGGTCAAATGTTTGATTTACTGATTCGGCCAGTTTCACTCCAGGAACATCTCGTTTTAGGAGGTTAATCTCTGATGCTCCTCAATTCAGTTTCAATGAGTTTAAGGAAAGACACAAAAACGCTAAAAAAAATATACTGGAGTCATGGGCCATTTTTCCCATCAGTCTATTTAGAATTTGAGGCAAAAGACTGAAACATTAAAAGCGATATTTTCGCGAATTTCTCGAATTTTTTTTTTCGTAAATGTGCTTATGACATTCACAGAATTGTTACGCTACTTTGTCCAAATAGGCCCAATTTCTTAACAGAACCCACATTACCATTCATTAAAAATAATAATAGGCAAGTTATTATTATTATTATTATTATTATTGTTGTTGTCGTTAAGAAGAGGAATGCATATGACCTACACATAGCCTATATAAGACCAAATATTTTCTATCTAGGCTACAATATAACTTTTTGCACATAGTAATCTCATTCTCCTCATCTCAATTTCGCGTAAAAAGAAAAGATAAAACTCGTCAGAACTTACATCTGTCGCCGAGAATCCCGTCAATGCTGTGTTTGGCTCTTCTTTCGTTTTCCTCGATCTCCCTTTTTTCCACTTCATCGTCATCCTCATCTTCATCTCCGTTGCCACCAAATTTACAGCGCAGCATGCGGCTGATGGAACTCACTGCGGACAGACATGGAAAGCCTAATCAAAAGATAGGCCTATCGGAATTGCACTTGCGGAATGTTTAAACATTTGAAAATGTGCAAGCATGAAATATCAGTCCGTAACCACAAGTAATTTAAAACGATATTCTATGAAATATATAAAAGATATACAAGATACATTTTCCCCCGAGCAACAGGTGTTGGAAGAAATATCGTAAAAACATAAACTAAACAGCACATATAAATTGACAGATAAAGTACCTGAGGGCACGTTATTTCGATCGCAGATCCCATCTTTCAGAAGTTTATCCCGAATCTCCCAGCTGAACATCCCTGGATTCTCTCTCTTGTATTCTTCGATTTTCTTTTCCACATCGGGAGTTGTGCTCTGCTTTCATTACAATGGTTACATAAAAAAGATTAATTTTAAAATCTTTAAACCTTTAAGAAACATCTAGAAACGATTATAACATAAATGCATACAGATAATACAGATAACATCGTCAGTTTTCATGTGGTTATGCTTAGATGACTATTTTCAAAAATGTCTTTATATTAAATAACACTGGGTTAATAGTACACAGAATTCTGTTTATATATATATATATATTTTTTTTTAATCATAAGGTATATTAACCAATGCAAAAAAAAAAAAAGACTTTATTAAGATAAAATAGGCAAAATTATTCTAAACGATGGAAATTGTTTATTGTGGAAATCATTTGGAAAAAAGGTATAGTTAAACACTACCCTTAAAAAAACTCCATATTTAAATTTAAACTGGATGAACTTTATAATAAATTCAATAATGTAATAAAGTTTTATTAGGGAATTAAATAGCCTCGGTGATGTCCTACCTTGGGTTTGCTGCCACCAATAGCACCGGGCCGAATGGATCCTGTCTCCTGATACCTGCATAAAATTTTGGACACGCATCCGTGGGACACGCGCAGCTGTCGGGAGATGACGCACGGCCGTATCCCGTGATGGGCCATCTCTACTATCTTGTGACGGATGTGATTGGGCAGAGGGCGTCCGTTTATGAAGACTCCACCGAGCTGGTTCACGCGGCCCTGACCTAACGGCGTGGAGACTGCAGTAGGAAGGGGGAAAAGGTTTTGTCAACAACTGACAATTTATACACCTATTACCTTGTGCTAAAGTAAAAATATGT
>JAUCMU010000042.1:19898684-19909779 GCA_032275025.1 Enteromius treurensis
TGGACTATTTAAAAGCAAAATAACAGGTCTTTGAGGGTCAGAAATCTGGCTGATAAGCAAGTGATCAAATACTTATTAGACACAGTAATTCCCAAATAAATTGTTAAAAAAATCATACAATGTGATTTCCGAATTTTTCTTTTTAGATTTTCCCAGTGGAAATGCACCTATGCTAAACAACTAAACAAATTGTAGACCCCTCCATTATTTCTAAGTAAGAGAACTTGCAAAATCACAAGGTGATCAAATACTTATTGACCTCACTGTATATTGTTTGTATTATTTATGTCCTATGAGATTTGGTTGAGTTATGCTGAAGTAAAGCCCTTATCTCTTCCGTGCATATAGCACAAACAGGACAAACAATGAAGAATAGAAATAACTATGACTGGGACTGCCATACTGTAGTCAACATTCAAAGTGGATCAAAACCTTTCATCAAAGTTGTCCTAAAATCAAAAACAATACCTATTCTTGTCTTAGGACAACTTTAATGAAAGGACAACTTGTCTTAGGACAACTTTTGGTCCATTTCGAATGTTGACTACTGTATGTGTGTGTGTGTGTATATATATATATATACTCAATTAATAGCAGGGTTATAGAAAAATAAAAATACAAAAATAAATAAAAGATATTAAACGTAATAAAATGTTATTCAAATAAATAATAAAAACCAATTTATATTCTTCATAAAAATGACATTTAAATAAATAATAGAGGTTTAGATTAAATAAAAAATACTAAATTAATAATTAAACAATTAAATAATTACATTCACATATATAAATCATTAAAACAGTATTTAAAATAACATATCTAGCCGTAAATACTAAGAATAACAACATGTAATAGAAACAAAACACTTTCCAAGCAACAATTTACAAAGAACATTGTCCACAACATGATTTGTGCCTTTATACGTGAAAATAAATAGCTGGGGCTCCTTTACAACAAATGATCATTTTTGGGGGGTCCTGCCATCTAAAAGATTGACAACCCTCGATCTACACAACATCAGCTTGGGTGTCAACAAAATACACAACACCAACCAATGACTAGAAACTAAACTAACCATCAACACCACAGACAACAATCAGTTAGAACAAAACACACACAACATCAACCATATGACAAAACACTAACGGGCCAAACTGACAACACAAGACCCCAAATCAGACCAAAACACTGAAAGAGAACAAGCAGATCAAAAGGAAACACTCAATGGCCTCTGAATATGTACGGCTTTATTGTCAAAACATAAATACTGAGTACGTAAGAATGAGTGATTTTTTAAAACACTTTCTACACTGGCTGATTTAATACTTCAAATTACCCATCTTTCTAACAACATCTTGGCGCAAACATTATCACGATTATACTCATTTTCTAATCGGTAGTCTCTGCAGATTTCTCAAATCTAGCCTCAAAACATCTAAACCCGCTGTGGCCTGCTGCTCAACCCGATCCCCGGCTCTTGAGTTCTAGCCGCGTCCGCCTAAGGCGCGCTCATCTCGGCTGATACTCACGGGAAAGGCGCGGATCCGCATCTTGGTGTCCTTCTTGGTGCCGGGTTTGAGGTTGGACATGTTTGGGTTCGGGAGTGATGCCATCAACAGATGTTAGGGTGGGTGTGTTGAGGGGAAACACGGACAATTCTCGCCCTCTTTCCCCCCCAGGTTTGAGTCCCTGTAGCTAACTCTCTCTACCTCTGTCTCTACAGCGATGGCGGACGACTGGATGAGATCTCGCGAGAGTGAAAATTGTGCCAACAGGAATACACCCAATATCGCGAGAACTGGGGCCAGCTGAGGCTGACATGTGGTAAACAGCAGTCTGGCGCTGAGGGAAGATCAACCTTCGTGGATTCACCGGTATTGTAGTTTAAAATAGCGATATGAAGTTTGAAACTGACATCAAAAACCGTTAGTACTGTATGGGAGTCTTTCTTAAATGTTGTTTCCTAACTAGGATTTGCTTGTATTTAACCTTTATATTAAGGCGCTTTGATATGTGGCGTCTTACAAGTGAAAACCTTTATAAGCATTTTACTGGTAGGTTAATTTCGACATTAAAGGGAGGTTACCTTTTTGTGTTTTTCTGTTTTGAAACATATAATTAGAGAAAAATAAATAGCACCTTATTATACATATTTACAAAAGGCATACAGCGGCCCAAAAAGTTTTGGGACAACGTTACTTAATTAAGCAGTTTACATCGGAAATATCAAATCTGTTTGCTTTTATTTAAATGAAATGTGGCACAAACACAATCAAGCAAAATATTTAACAAATAAATATAAAAGGGTTATAATGCAAAGGTGGCACAGAACCACTTCTGAAGTGGCATTTTTGGTGTCTTTAAGCTGTTTGATGCTGCTGATATGTGGTATAAATGTAGTTACATTAGTATACTTTGATACTAGAGCTTGTGGATTCTAAGCAGGCACAGCAGTGTTTAAAAACACCTTTAGATTGATTTATTGTATACCTTTAACACTAAACATCACTAAAGTCAAGCGCTTCTAATGTTGCATTTAGGTGTCTTTAAACAGACAGACTTAGAAATGGCATAAATGCATTAACACACCAATTACAACTGTATATGTTGATACTAAGGGATAAGGAGGGTTTAAATAGACATAATTTAGTCAGGGCTTTACACTGAATTTTGAGCAGACACAGAGCCGCCTTAACTTGGCTGTGTAAAGATGCCTTACGTTTTATTATTTCTTATATAATCTGATAACAGTCATATATTTTATCTGTTGGTTGTCTGGGAGGCAATGCACTTGATACCTCAGTGACTATAGGTTGGTTAGACGCGCACATTCTGTCATGTTTTACAGTTTATCATCACACAACAAGGGAATAGGAAAACTGTACACAGTTAGAGTATTCTTGAGAAATGTTCTATATAAAATGGATAATAAAGAACAAACCACTGAAGCGTAGTACAAAATAAAATAAACAAACTTTTCCTTTCAGGTCCTGCCCGCACCTTCTGTATCTGATTGGACATGGACACAGACGTAGGAGGTTGGATTGTGAGTAGTGAATTAAAACAATGCTGGACAGAATCCATAAGTGTGTTTTAAGTGCTTCTGCAGCTCAGTCTGTGTGTGTTAGACGCTATTTCGCAAATCCTGTTAAATTATATTGATCGTACTGTTCACCCCTTCGGTTCTTGCCTGGTTTCCTCTTAAAGCTACTGTTGTTGTTTCTGGTTGAGGTGCCAGGGAGGCCAGCAGGGGGTGTTAAGTCTGCGATCTGCATGGGTTTGTGTTCCTCAGTATAGAAATGGAAACACTTTTACTGTAATAAGACAACGTCCTTTAGATGAGACATTAAAGCAAGGTTGCAGTGGTCAGTAAAAATCCCAAGGTGTCTCTAAAAAAGAGCAGCCAAATTTGCCTGCTGGCAAGCACGGCTTCCAAAACATTGGCTCCTGTCCACTAAAAGCTGGTGTCTGGTGGGCTTTCTGGTGCATTATGGCTGCATCTGGTGCATTGAAAGGATCTGATCTCACACTGCTCTTGACGGTTTAGGAAACAAAGGTGATGTTTGACTGTTCCTCAGTGGCAGTTTGTGTGCTAAATATGAAGGCTCGATTTTATTGGATTTTAACATCCCTTTAATGGTCCTTGTGAGAGAGCTTTGCTTATAAAAATATTTTGAAACATTTGAAATTGGTTGCTTAGTAATGCATCTCTTTAGTATAGCTAATCGGCTGCACTTCTCTGCTGTTATTGCTAGTCTATAAATACGCATCATACAAAAACAAAATATTTGAATAGTCACTGATGCATAGGCAGAGGTAAAATAGATTAATAACACATATAAACAAAGTTAGTCTAATGCAGGTTTCTTGAAACATTAAAGGGACAGTTCACCTAAAACCCTTGCATCATATCAGTGTCATGTTGTTCCAAACCTGTATGACTTTCTTGCTTCTATGAAACACATATATAAATAAATTAATGATAAATCATTAATTACCTTTAGTCCTGAGTTTATCTTTGTATTAATTTTATTTTTACATTTACATTTATTTAAATTTTATTTATTTTACTTTGTATTCTTTCATTTTTTTTATTTTTTATTACTCCATTTATTTATTTATTTATTTAAACCTCGATTTTGATGTGCAGTTCACTTATAATAGCTAAAATCAGGATTGCTGAATCATGTTAACAAAAATTAGACATTCAGCACAGACTGTCTGAGTGTGTGTTAATGCTGATGATAATCCTGAAGACCTGATTTTCACAAAGGTGCTCTGCAGGACAAATATGTTACTGGGTCAATGCCGATCGCAACCAGCAGGTGGCAGTCTAGCAGTTTAATTATATCCTGACAAGTATGCAATGTTATTGCCAAATGGTTGGATACCTTAAATGCTAGGCGGCTATTTGATATAATTAAATATATATTTCTTCTTTGGTTTGTGAACAGTTTCTCCACTATCACGTGCACAAACAGTTGATTTACTCAGATTAAACGGAGAGACTTGATAACACTTAGTTGCGCGCCCTGACACGAGTACAAGTGCAACTGCACCGTTTGAAAATGACATAAAACTTTTTTTAAAAAATGAAATACATCTTTTAAGGAAATGGTATCAGCCAAGAAAATCAGTGTAGGCCTATTCGCTGTACCAACGTGCGTTGAACCCAAATAACATTTCAAGAGCATTTTAGAGTGATGCTGTTGGAAACCTCACACCCAGGTGCAAAAACTGCATGTTGCTCAAGAGTTAAGACACAAATGAAACAGAGACAAGACAAGGCAAGAGAGGGATGGGGTGTGGCTGCATGGGCGTTTGTACGGTCTGATAAATGTGTCAGCCGAAGGGGAATTTCATGCGGTCATGTCTAGATATTCAAATGCACATTGGTCAGCTATGTGTATTTTTGGAGTTGGTCATGGCGCTTGGCTTGCTGTGTAACTGACCATGATACTGGAGTCTTACTTTTCTTGATGGAAGATCAGCTGGTTTGCCTTCTTAAAATGCTCAAAAAGAAGATTAACCCCGAGATAGCAGATGATTATGAACAGTTATGAACAATTTGTCAGTTTGAAAACAGTTCTGTTAGCACCTCAGGCGAGATTAACACAGTCAAAGTAATGTGGAAAAAAGATAAACCTGTCCAAATGCTCATTCTGTAACTTAAAGAAATATCATTCATGGCTTAACAATCCCCCCAAGCTATCATTGTTATTATTTCTCTTTGGCATCATGGGGAAAAGTAAGTTGGGTTAGTGCAGTGATGCATTATTTAACACACCAAATATTTCTTAGTTTTTACATTGGCAGGTTGTCAGTATGAGGTACCCCTAAAAGTGCATTTTTTAGGCGACAAATCATCAACGAAAGTAGAAAACTCTGAGCACATATGTTCAATGCCCTGATTTATTCATTACGACTCATTTATAATTCAGAATTCATAATGATTTCTGTCCCGTTTTAAATGATTGCTTCTTAATTATGGCCTGCCTTTGGAGAAATCAGTTTAAGGTTATTTATCTGTTTTATGCATATGACTATGACGCTAATTGTGGCTGTGAACTATTTCCAGACGTTATGGTTAAAGCATCTGAGGTGGAATTTAATATTGCTAATAAAGTCTAAATATAGGGCTTTGAGTGCATCAGCATTTCTACGCAGGGGTCAGTGGCAAACAACATGGGCTGCTAATGAAGGAATGTGCCAGCAGGCGTCTTTTTGCCTTCTTGTTACGAATAAGTGCTTTAATGTGATTTTTAATGTGCTTTTCAATTTAAATGTCACCAAATTTGCGCTAGCGGGATAGCAAGGTCTCAAATGTCTATGCAATGGAAGGGCCCAAATATTTTATCAAACGGTATGCAGAAAAAAATTATTGCTTTTGAGAAAACATTGCAAACAGAAACTTAATTTTATTTCGAATTTCTTGTTAAAATAGCAGCTTATTTGGGCCGCTTAGACAGGAAAAACTGTCTGACCGAACACAGCTGGTTTATTTTAAGTGACGTTCAGGGGTGAGTAAATCCAAAATCTGAAATAACTCTTAAAACAAAGCAGTCTATACAGCGGAGTACATATTAAAACCAACTTGTGCATGCTGAATAATGGCTGAATTTAAGCTGACTAAATATTCATTTACCCCGATTTGTAATAGCATGCCAGATATTTTAGGTCTCAGATGTCCATGCGCTGTGCACGGTCCATAACATAACCCCCTAATGCATGATGCACGAAAGGCCAAGTTTAACCATTTAGGCTTACATTCAGAGTCAAGAAAAAATGTACTGTTTGAAATAAAATACAATACAATAGCCAAAATAAATTATTTCTAAAAACGTGATGTACAGAAATGTCTAAAACAAACCTATAAGAGTACATCACCTATAAGAACTCGCGGAAACCGCTTAATATCAAGAATATGATATTTGTTAAAGCGCTGAACTTTTGATCCTAACATCAGCTCACAAACTCAGTCGACATTCCTTTGGGGGGCGCTGAAGCTTTCTTATTTAACCCTTTTTAATAAACTACAAAGACATTTATGTGGGATTATTATGTGAAAATGGTATCATGTGTAATATTTGCGGGACAATATACTTGGAAATAATATTTCATGTCTTCCATTGGATTCGTTGTAGTGCGCCACTCAATAGCAATAAGATTAGTCCCTTTAGTAATTTTATAACATAGTCTCATCCCAGTAACATCAAGCGGTAGGGTTGGGCGATGTCTAGTGTAAAACATCGCAATGGACGATGGCATCGTTGTCGTAGGTGGCGGTGGGGGTGGGGTAGGGATTTTAGTTGTAACTAAAACAACAAGCCCCGCCCTACGACTGACAAAAATAACATTGTTCGAGCGAGCAGATGAAAGAGGATCAAGTGCAGGAATGATCGCGCACGCGTGTGCTTGAACTACGCAAGGATGACATATCAAGTGCACGCGAGGGTTTGTAATGAGCTCGTGGGTTCTGTTTCTTCGCATGTACATCTGTTTTCCTCTCGCGGAAATGATTTACCGCGCTCACCAGCATCAGTGGTGTGCTCGCTTATTAATAGCATTGATTTGCCGCCATAGATTAAGTGTGTTTTTCGCGAGCTGCTTGCTGCGGCGGGGCGGAGGATCGCAATGCCGGCTCAGCATCGTGATGTCTATTGGCCAATGGCGATGGACGATGGCATCGTCTATCGGCCCCATCCTATCAAGCGCCCGCTCGGACGCAACAATATTCAAATATGCCTATATCTGGTGGCCTTCTCTCAATCCGGGTCAAGTGCACTATACTAAATATTATATTTTGACTTTAATCTCATATTTTTTAATATATTCTCGTAGTATTTCGTTTTTTATTCTGGTAATATTACCACTTTATTCTTGTAGTTTCGACTTTACTCTCGTATTTTTAGATTTTTTTTTTTTTTGGTGGCACCAAAAACTCTGTCGTACAATAGATAGCTAATAGCTTTCCCAAAATAATGTTTTGAGAAAAAACAAATGAAGTAAAGATTTGACAGTTCACTGAAATGTAGTCACATTACTGAAAAACTAAGTCTGTTGTTGCTCCAAACTAATTAAAGCTATAAATTAAATACATTTTTATATATAACAAAAGACAGAGAGAGTCAGTGTTAATTAAAATTTACATTATTTCACGTAAGCAGCGGTCAGTTTCATGACCCTGGAAATAGGAAACAAATTAGATTTGGGATCCAGGCGACTGTCCCAGTTAGCTTGAACTCGAAGACCATCTGTGAATTTCCACACCACAAATAATCAATCATCCATCAGGCGAAATCAAAGAGAGAGCAGTCATGCACCGGACTGCATCGTTTCCCCAGTCTCATTCTCTCTATCTCTCTTTCTCAAATCCCTCTTTTGCTGAATCTGTGGCCTTCGATCCGCGTGAAATGGTTCTCCTTGCAGAAACACCTGCTTTTTTATTTCTGTGAGGCTTGTTCGTTTGTCAGCTTTGTCAATAGTGAGGCTGTCCATGTGACTGACGGGCCGTCCTGGTGCATCACTCCACTTGATTCTGCAAGTAAGCAATAATATCACACAAAACTCACAGCTACATACAAACTCAGCATTCAGTTCAGACTGACATCAGAAACACTCTTTTATTCATGCAATGATCATAAAATTCAACAGCATTTTTCTTTTACCATTGCACAAATTGTCAAAATATTGAGGGCAGTTTGCACTACTCAAATAGACAAAAAAGGGATTCTTACATAGTATTTCTTTCCCAATGGAAGTCAATAGGACCAACAACTGTTTGGTTCTTTAAAATATCTTCTTTGTTCAACATAAGAAAGAAACAGGTTTGGAATGACATGAGGGTGAGTAAATGATGACAACACTTTCATTTTTAAAGCAAACTATTGCTTAAGTTAGATAGAAACAGTTAGAAACTGTGTAACCCAAATGGATAGGAATTTAATTAGCAATTTAAATACAAAGCTTTAATCCTAAAATCAAATTATTATTATTATTTTTAAGTGTACAATATACATGCAATGTGTGTCCAAATTTTTAGGGCTGCTGTGCATGCTTGTCAAGTCATATTATATACAAGCAATTCTAAATAAAAACCTGGTTTGAGGTAAAACATATTATTTAAAGAAGAACTGTAATTTATCACCCACAGTTTACACATGCATTTGCCAAAAACAACTCTGTCAGAATAAAAATAAAACATTTTTCTGACAGAAAACAAAGAAGATATCTATTTTATTCTGTGTATACTTCAAAAGTACATTTTTAGATCACCCCATTATGAAAAGACCGATCTTGAGCTGTTTTGTAATCTTGTGTTAGGGTTTTTTTTTTTTTTAGTATATTTAGAGTTTGGATGTTTTTCACGGAATGCTTTCTTTGTGGAACTTTATCAGGTTCTAATACGACACCAGCCTGTCAAACCTTTTTGTCCTGAGATCTGAAATGTTAAATCTAGACGTAACGTTACACTGGACTTTTGTTAATGTGTGCAGACCTCATTGCCCTCGGGCGTAGATGATTGCAAAAAAAAAAAATCACACATTGCATCATCTGCTCTCACAGGTGATGTCAGTGCATTATTAAACCCACAGTGTATTTGGACACAGTGTGATGAAGCCCTCAGCATGTGGGTTGTGCAAATGACTGTCTTTAGCTCAGCTATTTTGTGGGCTGTTGTTTTCACTTCTCTCCGTCTCTTACCCCCTCTGCACAGAGCGAGCGATGCGACAGAACTAGATCACTTCCACTATAATCAGCAAAAAGGTGTTTACAATTTTTGGCACCTGATAAGTAATACCTCTTGGACCGTTTTTGGCTCGTTTTGGAAAGAAAAGCAAATGACATCATTCCATTTGCATTCAAGATCAGCCATTCTTCCCTGTTACCTAAGCTATTGTGAGAAAAGCTAATCAAACAAATGTTTGTTTTTTTATTGGTGGAATATGTATATTCACCAGTAACTATAAACCAACATTTGCTAAATTAACAACTCTGTTAATTATTATTGTGTAGTTTTATTCATGCTTTTTTCTTCTTCTATTTAATCTGGAAAATATCTATAAAAATAGCAGAATTTTATATTTTTTTATTCTTTGTTGCTAGAAAATAAAACCAGAAGAAAATATGTTTTAAATATGGTTATGTTAATCAAATTAATCTGTATATAGAAAAAAGACCCAATTGGTTGGTAATGGATACATTACATAAAACAATAAAACTAGAATAAAAAGATTTAGTCAAATAAATCAAATATTTTATTACAATAAATTATATATATATATATATATATATATATATATATATACTCATACATTTATATATATATATGACATATATAAATATATTACATTTATTTATATATGTCAAACCCTGAAATGCATTTTCATGATTACTATGGCAATCTGTACATTATATGAATCTACTTGTAATTCCTAATTATAGTTAACTGTATATTATGTTCATATCACTGTACATCCATCTGTAAATATTATCCAGTTCCTGCTTGTACATATCTGCTATAAGCACACTTACAACTTATACCTGTATCCTGCACTTGCTGCTAATTGCACTTCTGGTTAGACCTAAACTGCATTTTGTTGCCTTGTACTTGTACATGTGTAATGACAATAAAGTTGAATCTAATCTAATCTATATACACATTATATAATTAATATTAATATATATGTAGTTTTAAGTAAAATAAAATAAAAACATTCTCCAAGTCCATGTTTACTATTTATAATATGATAATAAGTGATTTTATAAATAATGTTCTGTAGGTTTAAAAGGCCATTATTTTTATTTGGTAAATATAGTGTACTGTATATTTTTGTGTGCCGTTTCATTTTTAAATCTTACACTAAAACAAAAATAAACATTAAACTAGACAACAAGTCTTTTTTTCACTCCATCCCCCCTTCCTTCCTTCAACTACTCCCCACCTTCCTTCAGTGGTAATGACTCAGGTCTCTGGAGTTTGTTTTTCCCCTTTTCTCCTCCTGACCCTCCCTTTTCTCTCCCTCTCACTCGTCTTTTAGTGCGTGAATCCTATAAGCATATAATGACATCCCAATAGAAGGCGCTTGTTGCTCGGTCTGGGCGTGGCCCTCTTCTATTTTCGGGCGCTGTCATGTGATTGGCTATAATTATGTCCAGTGCATGAGAGAATTCACTTTCTCCATCGCTCTTGTTTTTAGTGGGGTGATGTTGTATCTTGTGGTTGTTAGGCTCCAAATGGCCGTGGTATATAATGAATAATATAATGACCTTGTTTATTTCCTTTAATCGAAAAAGGTGATCTGCAGTTCACAACACATGAGTGAAAATCTAAACACGAACAGGCAGGCCGTTGCTCATGCTGGGTGACTGTTGTAAGCAAAGCTACTCTTCTGTAAACATGCGGCATAGCTGTGTGCATGTGTGGAAGCGTTTGATCTATCTATCCCTAACCCTATCTATCTATCTGTTATTCTGTTATTCTGTCTGTTTGTTGTTCTATCTATCATCTATTGTTTTATCTATCTATCTATCTATCTATCTATCTATCTATCTATCTATCTATCTATCTATCCATCCATCCATCCATCCATCC
>JAUCMU010000042.1:19909879-19920020 GCA_032275025.1 Enteromius treurensis
CTACTGCCTAACAGCATCAGTGTTAACAACTATTACAAATGAAAAGTAGCTGTCTGCCCGAAAAGTAGCTAAATGTTACCAGATGATGTCATGGTCTAATTTGCATATCAGTAATGTCATCACGAAGTATCTGACAAGCGTAAGCCTGTCATGTCTCTACTCTTTGAGGCGCTGTATTATATTACATTAAAACATTACATCCAGATGCACAATAAATAGGTTTTTATTATCATATTACTTTGCTTGATGATGTCATTGCGTAATCACAATGGGGGGGGGGGGGTCTTCTGATAAAAAAAACCTGATTAAAAATCGAGATCGTTCAATATGGGAGAAAAAAATCGTGATCACTTTTTTTGCCATATCGCCCGGCCCTACCATCCTTCCATCCATCCATCCATCCATCCATCCATCCATCTATCCATCTATCTATCTATCTATCTATCTATCTATCTATCTAATTCTTCTATCAATCATTCTGTCTATCATTGTGTTGTTCGGTTTGTCTGTTTGTCTATCTATCTATCTATCTATCTATCTATCTGTCTGTCTGTCTGTCTGTCTGTCTGGCATCTATGGTTTTATCTATCATTCTACAGTATCTATCTATCTATCTATCTATCACTGCACTGTGTGACTGATGTATTTTTGCATTTTATTTTAAATAGTAAAATCTAAAATCAAATGTCTATGTTACAAGTATATTGATGGACCTCTGAAGAACAGAAATGCAGGCACCTGTGAACATGTCTCTATTGATCTGACCAGTCACAGCAGTCCATCAGTGTATCTATCATTCAATGTGTCTGCCTTTCGTCTTATTGGATGAGCCCAAGTGACATCACGAGCTGAGAGCATCATGATTTTAAGAATGAGGAGAGCTCTGCATTAACAGACGTGTGCCACATGTGAATGTACCATTCATTAACTTGCTGGTGATCGTCTGGAAGCAAGAGAGCATGAACAATACGATTATGTCAGAATTAAAAAATGTGTATCCTCAAGACAGCTTAGTCTTGTCTGGTATCTTCCTCTCATTCTCTGTTTCTCTCTCCCTCAGAGTCTAATCCTTTTTTCTATTTACACAGGATTAAATTCATAATCAAAAGCATCCTAACAGCTGAGATGAGTCAAACAGCCATCTGGAGCTTTGAAGTTTTTGTGTGCTATGATAATTAGAGCATTTCTCCAAACGATTTGGACAGAAACATTCTTTTTACGCAGTTATGTTTTAGTTATTACCACCGGTAGGATTATATGCATTCAGTATTGTTTATCAACATTATAGAGCATCACAATATGTTCATAAAAAGACTAGTGGTATTGTTTTATGAATGCTGTATTGACATTTGAGATTAAGGGCATCCCGGAAAACCATTCGAATTGTTAATTAAATATTTAAAATATATAAGTATATTATTGTATGATTATTTATAATTATTATATCATGATAATAAAATATTTTAATTATGTAATTATATTATTCTGTAAAATATTGATATACAGTAATGTTTTTTTGGCTAAATTCATTAGTCATTTTCCATTTCTTCACAAGTTACAAATCTTTATGATTGAAGATCCACTTCAATGACTATAATTTTCTTTGCACATAGGTACCTATTTTGACGTTGCCATAGAAAGTAATAATTTCTGGTTCAGACATAAACGCTTCATAGAAGAATCTCTGAGTTGACATTTTGAAATTATAATCATTTAAAATGTATTATGATGTCACAGTGCAGGCAACATTGATTTGCTACTTATTATCACTAGACACTAAAATTTAAAGGGCAACTGAACAAATTAGTAAAAAACAGACAGGAGAGCATTTTATTGGTGACAAACACCTGATTATTTTAATATGTCATGATTTAGTTTATTTATTTTTTTATATATTTTATACAGCATTCATTTAAAATGTTTTGTTACATTATAAAAGTCTTTACTGTTGATGAATTTGGTATGTCCTTGCTAAACAAAAATATGAATTTATTTCCACAAAAATCATACTTGCCTCAAACCTTTTAACGGTAAAGTGTTGTTGTTTTTTTTCAACTTGTACTAGTACACTGCACATCCATGGTCTCAGAACTCACAGACGTGGACTAAATGGACTATAAAACTCCGATTATGAAGTCATCTGGTCTTTGACTGCATTTTAATTGCATTTGAGTGATGACTAACTGACATGAGGACAAGAAAATGGCCTTGTTACTCGATAGCCGTCGCTCTAGGTATCATCAGCGAGACGTCAATAACTGCTGATGTGTCTGCTTTGAATCATAATGCTTCTGTTCATGCGGGTCGCTGGGAAATGGATGAAATGATAAGAGGTGCATTATGCAGTTTCCTCGTGTTCGAGGAATCGAGACACTCATTGGCTAATCGGCATCTGCTGACCCCCTCATTCACAGTAGATGATTTGTACAGTATGTTCTTACCCTGCGTTTTCTTTTTCTCTCTTTCCCTGTCGGCTCTCCTCTATCTCTCCTCTCTCCATCAGCTGAGGCAGAGCGGAGCAGGAATGCACCAGCTGTGAGCCGTACTGCAGTGCCAGGGGACTGTAAATAGGGACGGACTGAATGTGCTTCCTGTCGGCAGACAGCAGAGAGGACATACGGGACTGGATCTGAGCGGCTCAGAGTCAGGTAGGACCGCAGACTGTCTGTGTGCCATTACTCAGAGGGCTAGACGGGGACTTCCTGTTCACCGCTGGCTTGGGAATGCTGTTGGAATGGGTTTTTCACAAGCTAAGGATGTTTGGCGTCCTGATATTCAGCGACGTGCCAGGTTAGAAGTGAGCTGGGAAAGGTTTGAAATGAGGCATTGTATGTTGAGCACGCTTTCTTTCTCTCGGTGGTTCATTTCCCCAAGTGCCCTCGTTATTCATTCCTCTTTCTCTGCATCACTCTAAAGGTTCTTCGGTTCTGCTGTGGGGTAGGTTTTTGATGGGAAGTTATTGGTGTTTTGGTTTCATGTACCATTTATCTTGGTTCTTTAGAAAACCACAGATTGTTTATTTTGGAAATTCATTGGAATCTTTGGAGCACAATAAGTTATGCTGTTGCATAACAAGAATTGCTAAGATTCTCTTACTGGTACTTGAAAGCTTTCCATTTTCATTTGGTTTTCTTGGATTTTTATAAAAACGTTTTGTGGCATGATGAAGGTCTTTAAAAGGGTCATCTCATAGCGTAATTGGAACTTGGGAAGGTTCCCTTTTAACATAATTGAAGCTAAAAAAGTGTCTTGTTTGACATCATAAGGATATTTGGCCAACTTGAAATTCAAGTACACTATTTTTCCTGTATTGAAAAGTAATTTAAAGGAATAGTTTGCCTAAAAATGAAAAATCTGTCATCATTTACTTAACCTTGTGTCATTACTTCTTTATTTTGTGCATGGAATACAAATTAAGATATTGTGAGAAATGTCTAGAGAAGTGTTTTGTTCATGCAATTAACATAGTATTATTTTAATATTATAAACTAATATAATTATATATAATAATACTAATGTAATAATTTAATTATATATAATATTTTGAATTGTTTTTATATTTTAATTAATCTTTTATATATATTTTTTTATATTTCTTGATCATTAAAATTTATTTTGATTTAGTAATTTAAGTATTTCCACTTAATCACATCTCGGTTATTTTAGTTTTCAGATTTTCATTGAGTTTTTAATTTAATATTTACATTTTATATTACTTCAGATTTATTTAAACTGATAAAAATGTTTTTTTTAATACTTGTAGCTTCAGTTAACAATAACAAAACTCCACTGAAGTATTAAAGTTCATTATAATAGTATAAATGATTGTAATTACCATTGAAATGCTATGTTCCAGGTTAAAATACTCCTCAAAGTGAAGAAATGATGTAAACCTTCACAATCTACAACAAACTGCCATTACCATCTGGGTATGTTTTGATGAGCAACACCCCCATTTTGTGATCTAATCAATTTCACATGGTTAAAAACCTTCCTTACTATTTTTTTCCTCCACATTCAATGTTCTGTAGATAATGGAAGAAAAATAGGTTAAACTTTCAGTTTCATGTTGACCCGAAACATCTATTTTTGTCATTGTTAGAACTCGGTTCTCCAACGGCATTTGACCAGAGGCTTTATTTGTACAAACACACTAGCCTTAAATCTGTTTCTCTCTCACATTAGTGTAAGTAACACCCGAGGGGGCTGCAGTAGTGAGATGTGTGAGTGTTTTTTGTACCAGGTGAGTGAGTTTAGAAGAGGAACTGTACCATCGGCTCAGTCATGTGGAGCGTCTGAGATAACACACCTGGCATGAGTGAACTACAGACCTCAAGTAACCTCACACACTGTGTATGCGCACACTAATTCACATGCAAGCACAAGTACATGCTTTCACACATGCATGCAGTGACCCACATTAAAGAAATGTCAAAACATGACACAAAAAGATGTTTGTTACAGTACATTTCACATCATAAAACGATATGTTTTTACATTGTTGTTTGCAGAAACCACTTGGTTTAAACCTTTTAAAGCATGACTCACATGCTAAAACCTTTTTTAAAGTGTGACTCCCATGCTAAAATAGTTATCTGGGGCTTCTGTATAAAGCAATTACAAACCCTCTTCCTGTGTAAGACGTGCTGTGTTATCTTTAGCAGTGTATGAAAGTTGTTTCCTCTTTTTGAAGCTTAGGGTGTGTTTCCTAGTATGATATTCTTAACGGGATAGTCGCCGTGTTTTTTCTAGGTTTTGTGAAAGTGTTTACGTGTGTGAAGCAAGTGTGGCAAACTTCTTTGAGAACTCTCTCGAGGAGGGCAGTGGTGTTTTCTGGGGAAAAATGACACAGCTCTCTCTGCGGCTGGTACACCCAGATGCAAATAAGATAAAAGCAGGTTTCCATGGTGATAGAGAGAGCGATCGCTGAAAACACACTCACAGTTGCTTCAGTCTGTGCTTTATCATGTGATCACACATTGAAACGGTAAACACATGCACTCATTTAAACATCTTAACGCTGTGTTTTGCATGCATGCTACGCTATGCTTTGTCGTGCACTGTGACACACCGGGGCATACGTTAGTATCTGGCCCAGAATGCATTGCGGTGAGCCACATTGGCTGGTGACCCATGTGTGAGTTCCTGTCTCACTCTCAGTGGAGATACAGTTTCGCACTACACGCGGGTAAGAACTAAACTAACACAAACAGCTTCAGTTATACACATTTACTCTATATGTTCTCTCTGCGTCTATTTCTCAAATGATTTACAAAAGGGATTTTCGGCAAAAAAGTGCCTGTGTCGTAATTAATTTACATGTGTGATATATACAGCTTTTAAAACGCTAACAGTTACTCTCTGTGATGTAGATTTGTAACCTTTTGAGTTCTTTCGTATACACATTTTTTCATTGTTTTTGCATTATGAATATTTAGAAAATCCCCAATTTGTTTCGGCAGTCTGTTGCTATGTATTCAGTATGTATATACTATACACTGAAAAAAAAAAGAAAAAAAGAAAATGTATATGTTAAAACCTCATTGCTTTATTTGCAAGATCTTGACTGTAAAATGATTTTAGATTTTGCAGTTCGTAACCATAAAAATATAATATTTTATACTATGCATTTAGTAATAATATACTACAATATAATGCAATTATTGTAATTCTTAATATATTTAAATACATTTCAATACTGTACACTTTATGCATATTTATATTGAAAAGACTAACGTTTTGTGTGTGTATTCTAACACAGTTGATCACTTCCTCTTGTGTCTCTTTGTCTCATGAACGCTCAAGTTCTGGTATGCAAGCCATTTACATGGCCTTTTACGTATGTTTCACTTTGTAAATTTCCATTTTATGAAATTGTTGGACTTTGCTGAAGTGTCATATTAGCTATTGATCATTCGCTCTCTCTCTCTTCTGAGTTTGCTACACAACTTATTTGACTGTATTCAAATTCAGTTTGAAGAATCAGTGATGTAAATCTGCTGCCAAGCGCCATTGGCCATGCAAAATACATCTGCGACATCGCTTATGAATGCATGGTCAAAAGACGATTTGTTGTTAGCACATTAAGCTGTTGTGGGGTTTTTTCTCTCTAAGACATTCTTGTAAGGCGTTAATGTTTGGTGTGGCGATCTGTAGCCGGTGATAATATTTGGCGGGAGGAGATGAACATCCATTCTGTTTAGTCATCCAGAGCTGTTGTCATTTCTTCCTGTTTGTCTTAGCAAACTGAAGTGAAATGCTGCTTTCTCAACACGCTTTGGGTCAAACACTGTTAGGCTTTGTTAGGTTTTGTAAGATCTTGCTCCAAAAGCGGACATTTGCAAACGGAGAACTACTCACTCACTGTTACTCATAAACTTCCTGTTTTCTCACTGTTTTAACTGTTTCGACAAGTAAAACTAGTTTCCTAATTTAGTGGGTATAGAGCCCCTGGACTAACATTTAACATCAAATGTATGTTGTATCACTGCATGGGTTTAAAGAATGACACATTTAATAAATTAATTATTATTTAATGAAGAATCCATAACATTACATAACGTCCATAACACGTTTTATATTTATATATATATATATATTATGTATTTTTCACAAATAAAATGTGTTTTCATTACATTGCAAAATCTTTTCAATTTTATTTATTACAATATCACTTATATGTTTAATATTATGAATAGTTTTTGTGCTTTTAATGTCAAATAATGACATCATGACATATAATGAGGTTTGTGTGTGAGTGTGTATATATAAAATAGTAAATTTAATAATTTGAAAGAATGATACATTTCATAAATGAATAGTTATAACATTGTAACATTTAATGAAAGAATAATAACAATTATTTAATATGTATATGTATACAACTGTACCACTTAAAGAACTTATTATTATTAGTAAGATTTTGATATTTTAATTTAGTTTAGTTGTGTGTGTGTGTGTGTGTGTGTGTGTGTGTCTATATATATATATATATACACACACATGTATTTTTTTATTTATTTTTTTGCACATTAGGTTAAACATGCCATATGTTAAAATATAAATGGATATGGGAGCACTACCAAAAAACCTTTACTTTTACCATTTTCTACACAAACAATTAGCTTTATGAGATTTGCTATTACTTCTTCTACATTCACTAGGTGATAAAGACACTGCAGATGTGTAAATTTTTCAGAAAGCCATTAAAAAAAGCATCAGTGTTGTTGCCTGTGAGTAGAAGGCCTCCAGAGATCAGTAAACCTGAAAAACACAGAGAGTTTTGCTGCCTTAGCGTTTCAGTTCACTATAGCTTTAGATTATTTTGGGGCTAAATAATGAATCGATGTCACAAACACTGAAGAGTAGCTCAGAAATCGTTTAATAGTATTTGGGAACCGATTATTGTATCATCAAAGGTAATTCTGCTTGAAAAGGGGTTGTATCATTGTGATGTAGGGCAGTCCTTTAGTTTGGGTGCTGTAGTAACTCAAGGCCTGAATGCCTTCGATAAATCAGTAAAGTAGGCCAGCACGATGCTGCTTTTATCAAGGGCATTTGAAACACCGCCGGTGACTTTCAGCAATGCAGCTAGACACCTATGCCCAGCGCCGAACCCCTGAGTCGAATTTACTCTAGTCAGACGATAGCTGTTGTCTGAACTAAGCATCGTCTTATCAAACCGTGCTCAGGGTGACGGCGTAATATTCCGAAAAGCAGGGATTTTACTGAATAATTTAATAGATCATTTAGCTTTGAGTAGCTCTGCGCAGATAATGTAATAAAATATAAAAGATATGTGGGACTGTGCAAGAGAAGAAGGAGTGGTTTGGAGGGTTTAAATGAGGTTATTGGATGGCGAGAGGTATCCGGACTTACTGAGTCACGAGAATATTCTCTAACCCAGGAAGAGTTCACATCCACCAGCTAGCACAATTTACAGCATCCTGACACATACCAGTGCTGAGACAAGAGAAAGAGAGAGAGGACTGAGGCTTTTTTGTGTGCAGTAAAACATTTCTGCCCCGTTCAGTGTATCTGGCACAGATTTGGGAGCTCAAAACGCAAGGCATCATGCAGAGATCTTTGTTAAACATAGTGCCGACTGTTGTCTTTGCTACCTTATGGTTTTTATTTCCTGTTCTGAATGCGAACTTCCTGTCTCCGCTCCATGTTCAGGTGTGACTTTCATATTTTGCATGATTCAAAATGGCCCCGGGTTCACATAAGCCGCATGATTAACTATGTGATCTCCAAATGGGTTTTAACCACCAGAAGGGACTTTTTCTCCACACTGCTATAATGTGGATGGGCAAATGAAGCCAGAGGGAGTGGATGTAGTTTTGGCATCGGTTTATCTGAAATAAACAAAAAAAGAAATGCATAAAATGTCTGTTGAAAATATCATCTGTATACATCAATACAATTGAGGTATACATTTGAAGAACTAGTCACTAAATTTGGCAAAGTTTGCCAGATTAGTAGCAGCAAATTTTTGTTAGATAGATACTTAGATAGATAATACTTTATTTAATTTCTGTAATTTGTGGTCTGTTATGCAAGTTTTGAGTTTCTGTAAAATGATCAGTACTTCTCGAAACTTGATTGATACATGATTGACCAAAATATCCGGCTCCTAAAAATGTCTGTTCAAGTTCTTAATTTGGAGAAAGGATTTTGAAACTTTTTGACCGGCAAAAAATTCTGTTGTTTTTACAAGTGTGCTATTTCACATACAATATACACAGATGATATTTGTAAAACTTTTATTTGAAAACATTTTTTCCATATTGTAGTATTATTTATTATCCCACCTTTCATTTTTGACACGTTAAAACAAAATAAGATCCAGGCACACACTACCAATCCTTACATTTCCTTTTAATGGTTTAATTAATTTTTATCAATAGAAAAACATGTCTAAGTAATTAGAATAATAAAATTAAAATTAAGCAATTTAATATCAATTTATTAAAAGTGTAACAAAATTGCATTTAGGTTCCTATTAAATTTTTCTTTTTTTTCCAACTTTGTTTTATTGTTACGTAAGTGTTAATTTTTCGAAATTAAGATTTAGACATGATCTGAAAGCTGAATAAATAAGCTTTCCATTGATGTATGATTTGGATGGATGGATAGGGCAATATTTGACCAAGATACAACTATATGAAAATCTGGAATCTGAGGGAACAGAAAAATCTAAATGCTGAGAAATTCACCTTTAAACTTGTCACATGAAGATCTTATCAAAGCATATTACTAATCAGAAATTACGTTTTAATATATTTTCGGTTAGAAATTGACTAAATATCTTCATGGAGCATGATCTTTACTTACTATCCTAAGGATTTTTGGCAAAAAAGAACAATCAATAGTTTTGACCCATACAATGTATTTTTGGTTATTGCTACAAATATACCCCAGCGACTTAAGACTGGTTTTGTGGTCCAGGGTCACATTTAGTGTTTTAGCATGTCTTTCTATTTGAAAGCATAAACACTAATTTAATAAATGGGAAATAAATGGGATTCAGTGTTACAATTAAAAACATTGAAAAAAAGAATTAACCAAACTTTTATTTTGATGAGTTGAATACTTTTACATTTCTGTGTGTAGCTATATGATATCAGGATAGTTTTACTCAAATGAAACGGTCACATGCTCATAAAGTGACGCTCAGAGCAGCTGTGATGTTGTTTTTATGTTTTAATGTCGTCATAGTGAGACGGGAGATGTTAAAATCGCCACACACGCTTCAGTACAGTAATACACAAAACCGTGCATCGGCGCCATTAACTCAGAGACGTGGAGTTTACATTTAAATAACTTCAAATGACTTCTGTTGTGATTTGGCGCTATAGAGAAAGTAAAGTTAACTTGACCTTTCAGGTGAGGTCAGGCCACCCTAAAATAATGGCAGAGGAAACACTGAATGATACAAAAAAATTCTGTTCATTCAAGCATTCTGAAATAAAAAAGTTCAAAACTAGGGCTGTAACGATACACCAACCCCACGATTCGGTTTCGTTTCACGATTTTTTTTCGTGGGGGGTGTTCGAAAGAATTCCCTCTATAACTGTTCTGTCTCGTGGAGGAGTTAATTTGTGTGCATCTGTGTGAAACACGCATAGGAAAAAAAGAA
>JAUCMU010000042.1:19920120-19953969 GCA_032275025.1 Enteromius treurensis
TGCAAATATAAATGGAAACTGTTTGTGTTGAAAAAAAAAAAAAAAAAAAAAAAAAAAACATTAGACGCAAAACTTACGTTTTAATGGACGTGGGGAAACCTTATTATAAAATGCGATAAAAAAATCTAGATACTATATGAACGTTTTGGTTTTTCTACCAAACTGCATTAAAAAACTTAAGAAAGACAGACAATTAAAGAACAACGCAATATCAAAAATGTTATTCTTCTCTCTCTTGTGTTTTTGCTGCTGGTTGCACTTTGCAGTCCAAACCTTCTGCAAGTTCTGCTTAGTAAGACTTCACTAGCCTTCTTCTAATGAGCTGCGGTGGAACCAGCTCCAGCAAACCCAACGGTCTGCCCTATCAGGAAGTAATCACCACTCTAATCAGCCATAAAAATGATGTCTCAGCATAAGACAACAGGTGGAACGTAGCTGATCGGTATTCCGGTGGGACGAGACTTCCTTCCCAGAGAGAATGCATGGTAAGCAGTTCACCATCAGACCTGATGTGAGCCCTGGAGTGATTACATTCAAATGTATTCAGAAAATCCACATGAGAAGGATGAACAGTGACTTAACGTCAATATACGCTGAAATCCGCAAAGTTTACTTGGAGATTAAACCAGAACACATGGCTTGTTTGCTGTGTGCTTTTTAATAAGCTGAGACACTGATTAAAGTGCTCAATATCTATTGATATGCAGTAAGATTGCAAAGCAAATGCAAAGAAATGTTACCCATTCCTAATATATATATATGGTACATCCACAGACATACAGCTATTTAAAAAAAGGCATGATATTGCTGCTTTGAATTAAAGTCTAGTCTTATGTTAGGTTGCAATTACTAACATTTTTTATGTTTGCATTTATCAATCCACATTAGTTTCAAACCAATAAATGTTGAGTTAGAGCACACATGGACATTTGTTAGGGCTGTAACGATACACCAAACCCACGATTCGGTTCGTATCATGATTTTTGACCCACGATTCAGTTCGTATCACGATTTTTTTTCAAAAGAAATCCCTTTATAACTGTTCTGTCTCGTGGAGGAGTTAATTTGTGTGCATCTGTGTGAAACACGCATAGGAAAAAAGAACGCGACTCGGCTCCCATCGTTCATGTTTATGAGCCGTTCAAAAGAATCGGTTCGTTCGCGAACGTCACTCTCTCTCTAGTCGCTTGGGAAAGCTTCTTAAAGCACTTACGGCAAATTGTATGGGTCTTGTCGACTACACATCCTTTATCTCCACCGAGTAGACGAAATGTTGCCATACTGCTGACTTAAATGAAGAGGAAGTGTCCGTAATCTCTGGGTTGAATGCGACGTTTCCTCACGCTCTTCTTCAACTAGCTCAACTTTTGCTGGCAGGCGTCACATGATTGGAAAGGTAGTCACGTGGTGTGTTGCGATTCTCCCTTATCACACCGCGATACAGGATCGTGGATCTGAGTCTCACGATTTCGGTTTCATATCGTGAATCGTTACAGCCCTATTCAAAACACAAATTCCAAGTCATTAAATTATTAGCAGCACAAATGTTTTCAACATTATTACTAATAATGAATGTTTCTTGTGCAGAAAATCATCATATTAGAACGACTTCTGTGGGATCACGTGATTATAATAATATTTCACACAGTGTTTGCTGGGTTTCTAAAAATGTTACGAAATGTTACAGAGCCCAAATGTGTGTCGCTTAGACGATCTCTTCTTGTCGAAATTAGACATTGAGGACCAGACTTATTGCTGTTAGTTAAACATTTGCCTGGGTAAGACAGCTTCACACCAGAATTCTCAGCCAGCCTCTCTTTCTATAAACTATGTACAGCCGAGCCCAGTGACTTTGACTAACTGTGTAAACAGCCACACCCAATCACTTTCACTCCTTTCTTTTCAACTTGTTCATTCAGACACGTCTAAGCTATAAATGGTGAAACACCGAAGAGAGACCAGCGAGAGATGGTATGAGGTTTTGAGAAAGAGAGGTGCGTTGTGTCTGCACTAGCTAGAAAATTCAGTTTGACAATCATGTCTGCGTCTAGATTTCTGTTTGGTGAGTCAGTGAGTTTGGCGCAGAGAGGTCAAGAAAATTCTGAAGAGTTCTGATGTCACGAGGCCAGGCTGACATAAATCAAGTCGCCCCAGTCAGCTTGTGCTTTAACTCACTTCTCTATCCATTGTGATGCATTGATGGAATACATAAACGGTCCACATGAATATGTATTTGTTGTGCAGGCATACACTTGGTGTTTGCGCACCAGAAGTTACTTCGAAACTGTCAAACTGTTCAAACGAACGGACAACAAGCTCATTTTAATATATAGCACAGTCAGGCTGCCCTTTTAAAAGAGTAGCTAGCTACAAAAACTATATTGTATCAATATACACTACAGTTCAAAGGATTTTATTATGATTATTTTTTAAAGAAATTAATATTTTTATTTAGCAAGGGTGCATTAATATGATCAAAAGTGACATTAAAGACATATAGAATATTACTAAAATATTTTATATAAATGTTAAATCCATTAACAAAGAATAAATGTTAATGTGATAACGTAAGAAACTTCTTTCAAACATTAAAACCTTAATTATATAACCTAACTTAACCTAACTCAATTATAATACATTAAATGCAGCGGATAAAATGAGAAAGTTCACTCATTTAAATAACCAAAGTTACAAGCATAGTGATGAAAAGTAGCATCTGGCTAAAAGATTGTTGTAAATAAACAGGTTCAGAGATTAAAATGAATCAGCGTGTTATTTACTGAATCATTATTTATATAAATAACTATCAACAGACTAATTCACTGAAATGAATCAGACTTCCCAGCTCGACAGAGTTCAATGCTAGACTGTTTTGAAACCGGCTGAACAAAGTCATGTCACTGAAAAAAAAAGTGAATACGTTTAAACTGTTTGCTAGTTTTGTCCCAGACATTTAGAGAGATGCGCACGTAAAATTCTAGGGATGCAAAACTTGCCATTTTCGCAGGCTGCTAATAGATTTCCATTTCACTAGAGAGTGAGCGAGAGTTGTTTCAGTGGAAAGTATGACCGTCTTCCCTTCTCGTGGGACTATTTCTGCCACTTTCATCACTCTTAATTCCAGAACAGGCTTTTAGGAGTATGAGGACACTAAAGTATGAGCGTAAAGGAAAAAGACAGGAACTATTGGATAAGACATATTTTCCCTTATGTGTAATATCTGAATGAATCGGTCAGTTGAAGGTAATGAGGAAAGAGCTAGTCAGAGTGAAATGAGAGTGTATGTTTGTGTGGCTGTTAATATAAACCAGAGTTGGGCTGTGGTCTTGGTGTCAACTGCATAAATTATCATAAATTTATCACTGATTCCTGCCAAAGAATACCTATTCAGGCTAAACATTTTGATATCGGGCCTACTTGTTTTAATTGAAAACAAAAGTAGAACACTAGTGTATGACTAAAATTGTGTTTGTTAGGTGTTTTAATGGCCATATGAACCACCCTGATGTCTAGACATGGGGAAATTGACTTTACAGTTGTATTTTTAACAGGAATTCATTTTATGATGTCAAAAGATATTTCCATTTATTTTTAAGTAAGATTATGTTTTATTATTTAACCATAGGATTCAAGCACAAAGCCTTAATGATGGCAGATGCTAAAGTAGGCATAGTTTATAAAAGGTGTTATTATTTATGGAATAAATGTGCATAACTATTTTTTTTTAGTATATTCTGCATGTTTTAATTAGTCAAATTATATAATTTGGATTGATATGCATTTGATTGACCTCTACAAACATTTGGCTAATGTCTTGGTTGTAAGGTGTTTCTCTGCAATTACAAGTTTCTCTGGTTGGTCTTTCCAAATAGAGGATTTCTTCCTTTTTTTTAAAATGGATGGATTTTAGCTTAAATACAATAAAAGACAACAAATTACAAAAATTAAAACATTAGAAAACCTAAAAAAACAAAACTAATTTGTATTGGCCACTAGCTCAAATAATTTTAGGTTGAGGTACTAAAATGACTAAAAAACACATAAAAATACTAAAATCTAAATTAAAATGCAAAAGAAAAACAAAGGCTAATTGAAAATATTAATAAATACTATAAAAATAATACTTAAATAACACTGGTTTATAGCTCTTGTTAGCAGTTTTCTCTTATGCACATGCTGTTGACATTTTATGGCCCTCGAGCTCTAGGCCTGAAAGAGCCCATCAATACGACAGCTCTTCTGACCCCACACACATTGAGCTTTTCTCACTTCCCTTCCCGTACCCGCGTAAGTGAATCTTTAAACAATTCTCTCCAAAACAAAATTCCTTGTGTCGAAGGGTGTGCGAACAACAGCAGACTTATGATTTCCTTTTTCTACTGACTTTAGTATTAGGATTATTCCATCCTCAGTTGCGTGTCAGATAGTCACAACCGCAGTCATAGCTGGGCGAGGCTCAAGTATGCAAATAAAGCCATAAAGCATTTTTTCCCCCCAAAAGATAATGAATTAATGTCCCAGTTTCAAGGCTTTATTGCCGTCCAGGAAAGTATTGTGTAGTTTAAAGGGACTCTAAATTCTCAGCCATGTGGGAGTTTGTTAGTATCAACATCGGTGAAGCAAATGAACACAACCCAGTTCTCCTTCATGTCATTTAATGAATAGCTTGTGGTGTAAATATATCAGGCATTTCAAAGTGGATTATTGGGAAGAGGCTTCGTGCAATGATATACTTCCCTCCCGAAATGGCTGTAACCCAGATAGTGATGATTCAAAGTCGAATTAAGACCAAATCCTGCCTTTCCCAGCAGCAGATAAGGCTGCCGCACAATGCACCAGGTGTGCAGCTGTGTGTGTGTGTGTGCATGTCCCACTGCAGTCTGGTGCCCAACGCAGACAGACTCCTGGGAAAGCACGATGTAATCTCACAAGCACACTCGTTTTCTTTTCTTTACCTCCCTTTCCTTCCTTTTGTCCCCTCCCCTTCTCATTTCCTTCTTACAGAGTAGAGGCAGCAGCACTTCCTGGTTGTGTCGGTGGGCGGTTCCAGTTGGCGTGATTGGCGCTCGACTTCGGCGCTCTGCGCAGTGCTGCTGTTTCTCGCAGGCTCTCGGCTCACACACACACACACAGTGGCGCAACCAGCAGCCACACGCGCAGCCTAAGCGCTCTGTCTCTCTCTCTCTTTCTCCTCCTCTCTGAGAATGGTCCACCCGGTGCCTGAGGCTCTGCTGTCGCGGCCTGCCGCCCGCGTTTGATCTCTCACACACACATACGCCCACTCAATACTAATCATGATGTGAGAGGTAAGAACTGCTTTTCTGTACGGTCTCGCTCTCCTGTCTGCCTGTCTTTTGCAGTTCTAACAGCACTGCACCACTTTTGCACAGGATTGGGGGTTGTTCAGTGTGTGTGTGTGTGGGCTCTTTTTGACTTTATAGGGTGCCTTTGTGGTGAACTGCAGTTTGTTATGTCTAGGCGATCGCGAACAGCACAGCACAAATCTCAGCTGCGTTGGGAAAAGTTGCACGGCTGCGTGTGCGTTTGGCAGGAAACTCCCCCACCCCACACGACCGGCTACTTGTTTAGACAGTGGCGAGCGCGCGATTGGTTAACTGTTGAACCTGAGAGCACTTCTACTTTTTTAAACCCCCCTCTCGGGTCTCACTTCCCTTCTGTTTGTTTTATGCGCGTACCAGCGCGTGCAGGGTTTTTTTCTCTCTCTTTCTCTTTCTTTTTTTTTCCTTCTTACGACAGAGCCGCGCTATCCACTCCCCCTGCATGTAAATTACGTGTGACATGTTTAACTGCTGTTTCCTAATATGGCTCGTGCTAGATTTCAGAGCGGTAGGACCCAGCCAGGCACCCTGGGACTGCACAGGGGCGTGTGTGTGCGAGAGCGTAACTGTCTGCGAGAGGGAAAAGAGAGGGGAGAGAGATGTTGACGCAGGTTTTCACTTCTGTCTGAGTGCGTCACTCTTCCGTGCAGTCATGTAAGTAAACGCTGAACACGCTCTCGCTGCAGAGAGAAACATGGATTTGAGCCTTCGCAGGTCTGCTAGGTGACTGCACTGAGACATGTTAGGAAGGATTGCTTTGAGAACAGGTTATGCTGACTTTTAGCGCACTTACGCGGGTTATTGTATGACCACGCTGCAGAGTATTTAGAAACGAACGTCGTCGCTGCTGATTGGTGGCGTACGATTAAAGCAATTGTTCCGCTTGTTTGAAGATGCCTTTTTTTGTAGGGTTTGGTGGTGGTGGTGGGGAGGGGTAGGAAGAATAAACAAATGATCCGTCAGGGTGGTCTGCCGCCAAGTCTTTAGGTTTGGTCGACTGCGTCCTGTAGTTGAGAAAGTGAAAGTGTTGAGACAATAAGCACATGCAAGCACACTTCAGTATATTTCACATCCAATTCTGTTTAGGTTAGATCTGAATCGCTGAATTATAACTGAATTATCATGGACTGTAAAGTGAATGTTTGAAGATTCTTGTAAATTAATTGTTGGTTTAATCTCATATGCTAGCTTTTAAACAACTGTTGAGATGATAAATGTGTTGCACCTGCATTAGATATCGCACATCTGGTCGTTCATCTTCTCGCGAATACGTCTTATCCTCGTTTTTTCTAGGTTTTGTCTCAGTAACATTTTTGCATTTTTGTCATCTTTGCATATTGTATTTGGGTTTTTTTGCATGCAAACTATGCCTGCTTTCATTAATGTTACTAATAAAAATATATTTCATGGCAGGCGTGTGTTGAACGTGTCAAGATTTGCACGTTCGACATCTAGAGGGCGTCGTTGAAAAAAATTACTTATTGTTTTGGTAAATTCCTGAATTACTGCATTGCTAACTGTTATCGTTTGAATAGGTTATAAATGGTTTGTTAATGATCATTAACCTTTGACCCCTTCGATTCATGCAGCTTTGTAGCGCATTTAGAGCTGTGTGTGTTTCTGAGTTACTGGGTAGAAGGGCTTTTGCTTGAAGCTTTGTGCTGTGTAACCATGGTGATGATACTATTTTCAACCCTTTCCAACATGGCAATCATCACCTACACACATCTGAGTCAAACGATGGAAGGCTGCGGTTTAGATAACCATCTCCGCTGCCCGCTCACCTTTCTGATCCAGCACTCCACCCAAGTTCGGGCCAGTTCCTTCATGCATTAAAGCTGATTTGGGTTTAGCTGAACTTGGTGAAATTGTGTCACCGTATTAGAGCATCCACATGGTGCCTGATTCCAGGTCAGAAGCACTTTGACTTCATAAAATCCATTTTTTATGAAGTTTTAAATTTTTTCTTTAGCCACAAGACCTCGTCACACCCCTAATGCATGTGTGCTTATATGTGTAAAATAAATTTAGATTAATTAAATTAATAAAAATTTTATGAATATTGAAATATTTCAAAATATATGGACAGTATTTCTAAAATACTGTATTGGTGTATATTTATTTATAAGTGTACACACACACACACATATATATATAAATATAAATATATATATATATGTAAACAAAAACTTATTGGATGTGATTAATCAGAGAGATTTTAAGTCAAATGGATTCTTTAAAGCAGCAAAAGCTATATATTTTTTTTTAATATAACAAACTCCATAAAGTTATTTTTGTAACTTATAAAAGTTCTATGACATCATACTCTGAAGATCCTTCTTGGTTAGTTTTGCATTTCTGTATCCTTCGACTTCTTAAAGTGTTGGTGCAGCTTATTAATGACATACTTTTGCAGCCTTAAATGGTAAGAATTTCCCATATGCTTAGCGTGTAGCTAGTTTGTTTACAGATGTGATTTGAAAATCTCCATCAAACTTTTTTTTATATTAATACTCTGCATATTTGAAGTGCCAGAGCTGTGCAGGGAGAGTCTGTGTTCTGTTTCCCAGAAGCAGGCTAAACTCAGACTGATTTTAACCTTTCATTATAATTCCTGCCTTTAAAAAGCTGGTCTTTAATATTGCGTGGCTGTCGAATTGCAAACAGAGCCACAGGAAATCAAATGTTCAATCAAGCATTTCTCACAGGCAGGAGCGTATTAGAGATCGGTACAGACGTAAATAAAGCCATGAGCCAAGTGCAAAAAGAATGAAACACTTAATATCTCATTCGTGTGAATCATTGAAATAGTTTCCATTTCTGAAAAGAGAACATAACATCCAGTTCTCCTCCCAGTGGCAAAAATGTTTGACTTTTTAATGGGCTTTGATTGGCATGCTTCCAGATCATTCTCCCTCTCCCTCGCTATCGGTCTTATTTTCTCTCCTTGTTTGACCTTGCAGCAACTTCTAAGAATTGTTATTCCACTGCAAAGGATTGTGGGAGGTATACGGTGACATAATAGCCAAATCATTTAACCAAAAGAATAAAAAGGGACCAAAGAAACAGCATCGATAGGTTCAAGTGAATACGAGGATCTTAAAAAAGAATCCAAGTCTGAGCTTGAATTTGCTTTAATTGTCACGGTGATTATTCCTCTTCCCAGTAAACACAGATAACGCAGGCATGAGCCTGTTTAATGCTAGATCAGAATCATGCTGCAAGGCTCATGGATTCACGTTATCCAGAGCGATCACTTTCTTTTCATTTCACAAAATCATTTAGCCTGTTTGGAGTACTATGCAGCGTTCCCAGGATCAAGTTTGCAGTCTTATCGGATTCAAATATGTCATTCCATAAACAGGGCTGTGTTTTGTGTGTGTGTGTGTGGGTGTGTATTTGTTTTTTTTAGACATTTGTTTCTTTTAAAGCTCTTTGTTTTGTTTTTTAGTGTACTTCCATGTTTCTGCTTAAGAACTAAGATTGTTTGTTTGTAACATTTATTGTGAACTGTTGAGTTATAATTACATATTTAATTGTATTTATTTATATTTAATATATTAAAATTCAATTTGTGTTTTAAAAAATCATATAAATAGAAAAATAAATATTTATATTTAATATTTATATTTATTATATATTATTTGTTTGTTTTAAACTATTTAAATTATTAGAATCAATTAAAACGAATAGTTCTTAGAATAGTTATTTATTCATTTTATATATAATATATTAAATTATAAATATTTCTAATTCTGTAATATTTTCCAAATAAATAATTATTGCATAAATATAAATATGGTTCTGCTTCATTTATTAGGCTATTTGTTTTAGCATGTATTTATTTATTTATTTATTTATTATATATAAATAATTTTAAATTATATATTATAATTTTTTTATTATATATTATATAATTATGATTTTTAATTGTCCATTTTTCCTGCTGAAAAATACTAATTCCATTTATTTATTTTTTACATTTTATGTTATTGGGTTCCTTGCTACTCGCTATTAGTTTTAGCAATTTGTTGGTTACTTTTTATGGTGTTTTTTTTACTGTCCCAGTTTAAAAGAGACCACTTTCAAGTCTCTAGATATGACTCAGTGTGTACAAAACTTTGTCATTTCTTTCCATTTCATGTGTTTTTCAAATGGAGCTGGTGGCCAATACCAAGCTAGCACAGTTTTAACAACACTTACTGGACTAACTAAGTTTTGGTGATTGTTTTACTTTTTTTAAGGTGTTTTCTCTTACCCTCTCTCAGACTGGGCTGCTGGTTCCTAACTGCCATTTGGCCTAGAACATTGCTACATCTCTTCCTATGATTGGCTCACCGCAAGTCGTGCAATACTTCAGAGAAACAGGAAATGACCTCGCTGTTGACTTTCCACCTTCTCAGTCTCTGTAATGATACGTCACTGCTCTTAGCTGCAACTGCGATGTTCTATTTGGGTCGGTTTTCCTCAATCTGGATTGAAACTTTAGATTGTGAAGGGCTGCTTTGTGCGTGTTTGTTTGTTTAAAGAAAGAGCTCAGTGTGTGTGTGTTTGTGTGTCAGTGAGGTGTGTGTTAGGCCAGGAATGTGTGCGACAATGTTTTATTTGCTCGGACTGACAGTATTCTGCAGACTTCAGTGCATTTCTGGCATTTTTAGGAGTGTGAAGGATTTATGCAGCTAGTGAGAGTCTAATAGAGAATAAGTGAGAAACAGAGCGAGGGCGAGTGACATAGAAAGATAGTGTGATAAAGTGGAGGATGGGCTGCGTTCCAATTGTGTTCATGCTGTCTGGCCTAAATAGTATCCAAGATTAGTACAATTCCAGTGAATTGCGCATTTTCTGTATGCATGGAATACCTGGATAATCTGCTGAATCTGACCAAATATGCAGCATAATGTGCATTGAATATTGAATCTCTTATCGCCCATGAAACTTGCATGAAACTTGATACAAAATGCAAAATATGTTTATTTCTGAGATGCTAACCGGACATTGCTAGATGAAGTAAACAGATGTCATGTGATAGCCTCATGATGAGGAGTTCATGTGGCATGATATAATTTGAACGGCTTATGATTGCAAAATGCATTCCATTTCATATGCTAAGAAATATAACAAATTAAACAATATATTGATGATTTTCGGTCCCATAAGATGATTAAAAATGCTATGGTTTTAAAGGATACATTTAAAGGATAATTATATTATCTATATTTGTTTTTGTTGTTGGTGTTGTTTTAGCTTTATTTGCTTTTTCAGTTTAACTTTTTTATTGATTTAAAAATAAGAATTTAAAATTAATTCCAGTACTCAGATTTGTTTAACATTACATTTCTATTTAAAATCAGGAAAATTCTTCTTTGCACCTTTTCCTAAATGAATTAGATATTAATTTGTATTTATGTTTATGTATTTGTGTGTGATTTAAAAATTATTTATAAAAAATAAATTTTAAATGCATAATTTATATATATATAGTATATGGTGTTTGCAAGTCCAGCTTATTTTTCTTTTTCTTATTAATATTTTTTCAAGATTTCAGACATCTATGAAGATGTTTGATGAAGAGTCCTATAGAAAGCGTTTTCAAACCTGTTCTGTGGTTTTGTGTGTTGCAGGTGGGTACTAAGTATCGTGCCCTCTCTTGCGTCTGCCGCTGCTTGGACCTGCTTATAGTACCAGCCTCAGCTTTCCTGCCTGCTTGCTGCCCACATCAGTGAAAGGACTGCCCGCACATCCACACAATCCCTGTGACCCCGACGACCCCTACACAAACACACAGAGCTGAAGTGGGCACTATTGAATCAGCAAATCAGTTTCAAGGATTTTTGCTTTGGGATCCATTACTGCAGTTCTCTTTTTCCTAGCCACAACATTTTTTTTGTCATTTTTGCTTTGGCCTGGTGCGCATCTACCAAGAAGGAGGAGCTTAATGATATAAGTGGAGAAACATTCTTAAAAGGACAAACACAAGCACACCCAAAGCACTTTGGGATATTAAGGAATTGAAGTTTGCTTGCCGCTAAAGTGTGTTGAGATGGCGATGAATATGGCTCACATGCGGGACACGAAATGGCTGACGCTGGAGGTGTGTCGAGAGTTTCAGCGGGGCACGTGCGCTCGCTCCGATGCTGAGTGCAAGTTTGCACATCCCGCCAAGAGCTGCCAGGTGGAGAATGGGAGAGTCATCGCATGCTTTGACTCACTGAAGGTAAGAAACATGTCGGACGCGAAGGTTACTGCCGTTAATACCATTTCAGGTCTACAGATGTATGCCAACAACATTTCTGACTGGAATCTGTCTGTCTGATCTTTGTCAACCTTTGGTCACATGGTTCTATTTATTATTATTGTTTTTTATTTTATTTGCTTTATTTTCATTTATTATGGTTTTATTATTAAAAATGATTGAATCCAATTTTATATTTAATTTATTTATTTTGACCTATCAATCTACCTACTTTGACCTATCTTGAAATTTTGCAAGCCATGCTCGATTTCTCATTAGTATACCCCTTTTTAGTCAAATTATTATTTTACTTTTGTTATGTATTTTTATTTTATTTTTATTTTTTCTTATGTTATCTCTATTTCTTTTTTTTTTTTTTTAAACATTTTATTACTTTATTGTTATTGGTTATTTTTGTAAATTTTAATGAATAGTTTTACAGATTTTTTTTATTATTTTAACATAATTTTGTATTATTTATTATTATTATTATTTTTTTTTTTCTGACTTTTTATTATTATTTTATTTTAGTTGTTTTATTGTTTTTTATATTTTGCTTTATTTATTATTTGTTTTTATATATATTTTTTATTTTATATATATATATTTCATATATATACATATACGGTATATTATATAAATTTGACATTCTTTTTATGACCCGGGTTGGGAAAGGACAGAAACGGCAGTTTTTGGTTTTAAGAAATGTTTCCTTTAAATGCAAATTTTCAGACTTATTCATTCATTAATTATAGATTTTTTACCAGGTTTTACTAGTTTGCTCATTTTACTAGTCAAATAGCACTTTTATGAGCATGAAAATAAGTAGGATTAGTTTCCATATTATCAGGTTGTATAAATGGCTCAGTGTTTTAGCTCAGAATGACACAGAATATGCTATAGCCATAAATTCCTTCTTCCTACTTTGGATGCTAACACGAGCATTCCACACACTATATAAAAATGTAAATCAACTTCACTGTAAAGCGCAGGAACTTTACAAGCGTAGTAGTCTAGACCACAGTACTTATGGGGGGGACAATGGCAACACACAAGCAATGCTGTCATGATTGTTATCGAAACCGATGATCATTGTCACAGAAAGAACAAGCCTTGACCTATATTATATAATAGGAATTCTAAATGTTTTGCATAGAGAAGTTCCTGCAAACCCTCAAAGTTTCAAAACATTTTGACAATGTTCAAATCCAGCTCTCTCACAGGAGAAGACTAAACATAAACTGATAATTCTGTGCTTTGCTGCCTTGTAATAACACACTGAATCTCTGATGTTTAGACAAGGCAGGCTGAGGTCTCGGCTCTTTTCTGCAGTTTTGGTTCAGTTCCTCATTTGGTCGAGTCAAAGAGAAGCTCAGTATAGCTTAAGCACTCTGAAACCACAAGAACCCGAGCCTGGTTGAGTTAAGAGGACATTAAGCTCTAAAAAATGAAGGTTTTGGTGATATGGCATTCCCAATAATGCTTTTTATTTAGTGTTGCTAATTATATGGCTGTATTGTATTTTTAAACCCTATGACTATTCAGCACAAAGCCACTGGAAATAGTACGAAACCCCAAAATATGAGATAACATATACAAAGAGAGGCCGCTTGCCGAAGCTAATGTGCGTGTTTCTGTCATTCCCGTTTCCCACCCTGAGGTCTGAGCGGAGTATTTGCTCTCTTCTGATCCAAATCCTTCATGATGAACAGCCTGATACCAGCCAGTAACTCCACAGAGATCTGATCCTCCTCCATGAGCCCTCTGCTTTTCCCTCCAATAACACCAAAAATCACATCCATCAGTGCGAACCCCAAGACTTGGCCCTCTCAGAAAGTCTAAGTCAACAAAGACAGAGAAGTCTTTAATGCCTAGCAGAAGAAACTAGGGTTCTCACAACTTTCTGCCATTGGGATCGATTAATTGCTTGGTGTTTTAGAGGGAAAACATTATTAGATTTTAAGCGATGGACAAGCATCTTAAAACATTACATATAATGTATAACTATAAAACAAAACATACACACACACACACACACACGTACATATATATAATTTTTTTAAACATTTATTTTACTTTTTATGTAAACTGAAAATTTCTTTACTACATTATTTACAACATTTTTTAGAGTGTTGTTACGGTGTGCTGGGTGGTTGCTAGGGTATTGCTAGTTGGGGGTTACGTTGTTATGGGTGCTTTCCCACCTCTAGTTGTCTGTTATTGTGTTTGTGAAGTCTGTCCTTCCTCTTTGGGTTTTTTCCACCGCTTTAATCTTCCATCACAGACTTATTTAGCACACTTTACCTCAATAATCCACATAATCTGACACATCATTCATGTACCTAGCGCAAATGAAATGAGTTTTGCAAACCATCTAACCCAACATGTGAGCAATAATAATAGTGATTCGTCTTAGCAAGCATGTCTAAAAGGTTTTTCCCGTTTACGCCTATGCTTTGATAAATGAATTATGGCCTATGTCGCGTCTGTCCAGAATGAGCCTCTGTGAAGTTCCACTAATCCTTTACTCTGCTTCATGTCGTCCAGTGTTTGGCTTAGTGTGGAGCTGCTAAATTATTCATATAACTAAATATATTTAAATATTAAAAGGACCACATGTGCTGAATTATTAAAATGTTTAACTTTGCTGAAATATTAATCATCAGTTATGAGTTTATTAGGTGTTAATTTGTAGCGCCAGGACTTTGCAAACTACTCCACGTACTGTAAGTGTGTGTGTGTGTGTGTGTGTGTGCATGACCACTTCCTTCCAGAGCAGTAGGGAATGCCACTTTGTAATTTTCCATCTATTTTTATATGGTAGGAGAAAAGCAAATACACACACACACACACACACACACACACACTGGCAGGGGGGTTCAAGCTAAGTCTCAGGTCTGCTGGGAAACCTTGGCAATGTTTCAGGTGTTCCCCTCCAAAGACACACACTCACTCATTCACACATGCATACACACACACACACACACACACACACACACACAGATATTTGTTTATATTGGACACATGCAGTAGTCAAGACACTTTCAAAAAATATGCAGAATTTAGAAAAAAATTACTATAGGTTTTTGGACATTACCATGAAAAAAATACCATACATGTTTTTATCACACATTTGTTCATTATTAGTATTATTGTATTTAGTTATCTTTTATCAAATGGTAAGTACAACAGCAAAAGAATAGGAGTAATACCAAAGAATGGCAAATATTAATTATTATATTATATTATATTATATTATATTATATTATACTATACTATACTATACTATACTGTTAAAAAAAATGGGGGTAAGTTTCTTATGCTCACCATGGCTGTATTTATCATAAAAAATGTATTCATATTGTGAAATATTATCACAATTTAAATGTACTGTTTTCTGTTTTACTATATTTTAATTTCCTGTGATAACAAATCAGATTGAAAATATATAGATTATAATATTTGTGTAAACAACGATTCATTGTTTCAGGATTCTTTGACGACTATAACGTATAAAATAAAAGCATTTTTGCTTTTAAATGGAAACATTTTGTAACATTATAAATGTCTTCCCTGTTGCTTTTGATAAAAATCATACTGATCCCAAACATTTGGATAGCATTGTATTTACCTAATTATCTTATATTTATCTTTTATTTTGTTCTAATGTAATATACAACAATATATTTTATTATATTATAGCTATTTATTGTATTTAATTTATTCTATAAAATAAATCACATAGATTTTATATCACCGTAATCATGTACATAATGATTTCCTCTGTAAAAGTAATTGAAAAAGAAATTAAACATGAATTTATTGACCTTCTGTTTCTAAATTAATAAATGCAAACTAAAGGGTAAGATCATTTGTTATGATTAATAAAATATACCGTCATACCTCACAGCTCACAGATATACTACAGATATATATAGCCACAGTATACTGTTTTCTAAAGAAGGAGGAGGGGAAAACAGATGAACTATGAACACGTGTTTTGTGTCAGACGACTGGAGTCGTATGAGAAGATCTACTGTGAATAAAGGCCAGTGAGAGTCATGAATGTAGTGCTGTGTGTGTTAGAGAGAGAAAGAGAGGTAAAGATCTAAAGAAATTGTTTCAGTGCAGATGTGGACAGAAGAACATTGTCTAGTGTGTGTGTGTGTGTGTTTGTGTGTGTAACAGCTCGTTTGGCCATGTTGAATCGTGCTGGCTGGATGAAAAGCACACTGTGAGGCTGCTGACGCTGACTGCCATGGGCCAAAGTCCAGACACACACACACATACACTGCTCAGCTTTATCTATCATCCCTCCATCTGACAGAATGATAGATCTGTTATCTCTGCCTGTATAAATATTGCCAGACTGACAGAGAGAGCTGGCGAATGCGACAACAAATGAAGTAAATAAAGCCAGCAGAAAAGAAGGGCTTTAATAGGAAGGAAAAAGGGACCTGTAAAAAAAATTAACAGTGATTTTCAGAGAGAGAAAAGAGAGAGAGAGAGAGGAACATCTATGAATTTGGTGTTGTTTTACATTTTTGCTCCGAGCAAAATGGAAGATCATAGAGTGGAAAAGTGGCTTGTGAGTGAAGCTGACGTGGGTGAGAGATGTTTGAGCTGGCTGGCCACTTTCCTCATCTCTAACGAGAAACAGACCAGCCATATGGCTCACAGAGATGGCCACTGCACAGGTTTTGGCGGGAACAGAGAAACAGGAAGATTTAAGTATAGGTCATAACGGACCAAATAGGTGCACGTTCCTCCATGAAAACACCTTGTCGTGAAGCCAAAAAGCATGTGACTTCATGTAAGTGTCCCTGACTTGTGTGCAATGCCTTTGTAACTTTAAAGTAAAAAGGTTTTGTCATGTTTAATATCACAATTTCCGCCATACAGACAACCCTCACATTATAAATGTCAAATCTGTTTCGTGTAGTGGTTTTATGTATGTCACTGCTTTATGAGGGCAGCTCACAGCATAACAATTATAGAGCAGACCGTGGATGGCCTTCTTTTAGATGATATAATTAGAACAGGTATCACATGACCAGGCATCTAAAACACTGGTGCAGACACACTCTCATCCAGAAACACAACACAAATAAGTATCTATGCTTTCAACAGTGCGTTTGCATATCATGCAAATCATTTGACTGAATATAGTCAAATATGCTTTCCCTTCCCAGCAGCCCTCACAAGCTCCAATTCCACAAGACAGAGGTGAAGTGGAGATCAACCAGTAGAAGGGAGGACCAGCACTCCCATTTAACGCTTACTTCTCCATTTTGGCTCGAGTTACTGCGATTATGCAACGTATCAGAGGGATCTTGCCAGTTTAATGGCGCTGTTTGCTGGTAACGAATGCTCTTTTGACGTATGTAATATAATGAAACTAATTTAACCCCTTAAACTCTGCAGAATTACATTCAAGTTGTGCCTTGAATTTTTAACCCTTTGCATGCACCAATCACCCCATATGTGGTACCATTTGAAAGCTTAGAATCTCTATTNNNTCTTTTGTATATACACCTCTGCATGTGGGTATGGGAAGCTTTTTAATTTGGTAGGCAAAATGCAGGGGGAATTCCCTAAAATGGCCGCAGAGTGTAAGAGGTTAATGTCATATTTATCATGTTTTAAGTAAAACTAAATTCTAATTAAAACTATATACACATCATCTTATTATTATGACTATGGGGAAATATGTAGCTATCAAACATTATTACTCACAAATACACTACTGTTCAAAAGTTCATTACTTTTGAAGAAATTAATACTTTTATTTAGGATGGATGCATTAATTTGATCAAAAATGATAGTAAAACATTTAGATTGTTAACAAAGATATCTAAATAAAATGTGGTTATTTTGAGCTTTCTGTACATCAAATATTCTAAATATACTGAAATATAAATGTGTTTTCAACATTGATAATAATAAATAATAAAACAGGTTTCTTGAGTCAAAATCAGCACACTAGAATGCCACATGACATTGTTTTTGTCTTGAGTTTTACATTTGTTATACACTAGTATCACAAAACTTGTGAACATAATTGTTTTTCAAACAGGTTTCCTAAACTTTTTCCCATTTGCTATTGGTTAAACAAATAGACAAATAGTCCCTCCCTAACCTCTCATCAACTTCCTTCAGATTTAAACTTAAACCTATTTACCTATTTAGCTGTAAGGACCTTTCAGGTTTGCCTTGGCATTCATTCATAAAAGCATGAACCTGCCCTGCCCTTAAAAACGGATCCTCGTCCAAAGAAAAGACAAACAGATCAAGGCATAGCATGAGGACTTCAGAAGAATGAAATTTCAAAGGCTAGATGCTGAGAAGGGAGGTTGTTTTCTATTTGTTTTTAATGTTGAGGTGTGGAAGCCTGAATCTTTGGTGAATCTACTTTATGTGGTGGCGTCACTGACATTTTTTGACTTAAAGCAGATGTTAATTGCCTTTTAAGTGCTTTGCATTGTTATGTATTACTATACCGACTTCAAAACTGCAGTCTGCAAATCCATTTACAAAGACTTCTCCCAGCTAATGGACTTAAACTTGGCAGCAAATGATTTAATCTGGATTTTCTTGATTAAAGATGCCAAATGGTAACTAATTTCCTCAATGGTTTTTACACTTTTTTTTTCCCTTTAAATGAAGGCAGCTGTGATTATATAGCAGAGACACATGGCTAAATGTTCCTGTTTGCCCTCTTTTCAAATTGACTCAGCGCCTGTGATTATTTCTGTATACATTTAATATGTTCTCTCCCACAAGCTTGATACACCAAGGAAAGAAAAATGTCAAACAACGCCTATTTAATATGTTAATTGTTTCACTTACAATGGTAATATCTTTTTCTGAACCAAAAATGGTTGCCAGCCTATTTCTGTGCAATTGCATTATGTTTTGTAGGTTTACGGGACCTAGTTCAAAGAGCCTGTTGATTTGAAGTGTCATAAAAACATAAGTCTAACAACATAAAATTATTACAATTTTAATTCAATTCAATTTTTCAGTGTTGTCTGAAAAAGGTAAAATAATAAAATACTTACTAAAATCTTTTTAATAAAAATAAATTAAAGCTATAAATAAATAAAAAACTAATTTAAAACATAAAATTACTAAAACTTTAAAGTGAACTGAAAAAAGTTAAATGAACTGAAAATATGACAAAATATACAGATAAAAAATGTGGATAATGTAAAAATGAGTAGGATTTATTCCCCTCCAAAAATTAGCTATATATTTATTTTTTTTTTACAATTTTCTACATTCATGTCAAATCCTTATACTACTGTATATTATTTGGTAACAATTTGTCTCTTTTAGTTTTTCCCAAGAAACTTTATGAAAAACTTGATACTGAAACAAAAATCTAGTCCTGAGTTTAGAGCGAGCCACCAACTGAGCAATAAAAGCTTTCCTCTGTGTTGTCTTGCAGGTCAACATTCAGTAATAAATTGTTGTTCTTGTCTTGTGTTGGACTGTTCAGTTAGTGTGTAAGTTTCTCAAGGGAGCTTGTAGCCTGGGATCCAAATACCATCATCTGCCTGTTTATAGGAGCTGATCTTCTGCGTCTTAAGACCTCAGCGCTTTGGAATACAGCTCCAGCGCTCAGCCAAACTCTGTCAGCTTCTACAGAAGCCATTGTGGCTGCCGGGTCAATCTCATGTTGCTCACGTCTCACACACTCACAGCTTTTAAAGCTCACGTCATCTCTGACCCCACATCAACTCGAGTGTGTGTGTGTGTGTGTCTGCTCACTCTCTCTGTATATGGCTATTTTTGACACCAAGCTTATAGTCTGAGACTCTGAGGGTCTTTTCAGTTGTGTGTGATTGGCTCTGTTTATATTTCGTTAGGTAATGGCAAACACACAACCCTCTCGTCAGGGTTTTACTAAACTAAACACCTATTAAACCTGAAGCTAAACATTATTCTGCTACTGAACTTTGAAGTTACTTTATTGCTCTGAGATACAGCTCTGGCTGTTAGATGAATCAGTCATGAAGTTAATGAGATCTCTTTAACATCTCAATTGTTTCTCCCAGACAGCAAAAAGATTTAGTGCAACCTTTCATGAAGGTTTTTTCCTATCAGCTTCTTACAAAATCGAATTATATCAACTGCGCTACACTAAAAACTTCTCTCATTGGAAGTTCTCTCATTTTTCTTTTCTTTTTATTTGATGAATAGAAGAATAGAGAAAAATCGGAGGAAAGTGTATACTTAAAATGACGGATGGATGGACGGAGACATAGATAGATATGTCATTTTATCTATTCTTCAGATATATCCTTTTTAATGATATGGGTAAAAATAAATATAAACTTGTACAAAATTACAATATGACGGATGGATGGAATGATGATAGGATGATATAACGATGATACGATGAGTCGATCTATCTATCATTCTGTCTATTGTTCTCTATAGTATTCATCATCTATAGTTTTGTCTAAATAAATAGATAGATAAAAGCCAATCTATCAATCGTTCTATCCATCTGACTATAATTATTTCGTTCTCTCTGTCTATCCTTCTATCTATCCTTCTATTTATCATGCTATCCTCCATTCTATCATTTTAGCTATCTATATTTTATCTATCCTTTAGATTAAGAAGCATACGATGGGTAGGTAGATAGGTGGATAGATGGATGGATGAGTGGTCCTGTGAGTGTTGTAACATTCAACAAATGTCATCCAACCCAACCCACTCAAGAAGCACCAGAGACCAGGACTGAAGCAGTCTCACCATGTATGGAGACAGAGCAGCCAATGCCCTACAGCAGCCCAGCCACTGTTAGTAACACGCTCATGGAATGTACACTCACAGAAAACACAGACACACTGGGCATTCATTAGAGAATAAATGACTGTTTGAAAGCATAAACATGAGCGCAGTAAATCCACAGAGGACGTTTTCATTCCTGGATCACGCCATAGAAACAAGCCAGCACTGGGATCTAACACACACACAGCATGAACCCGACCAGCAGAACGGAGAAACTGTTTAGGCCTATCTGACATAGTGTGTCATAACAAAATCATCTAATTCCTACTCCCTCCCTTTCTCTCACTCAATTTTTTCTTTTTTGTATTATTAAAATATTTACACCAAAAAACACTACAGCACAAACACGAGAGCATTACTTAAATAAAGTTTCCTCAACTGCAATGCACTCTGGGAGTCATGTGCACTGGAGGACATGCATATTAGTTTTAAACCTAATTTGGTCCCTGAAAGAGTTAGATAGACCGCTTATCAGGAAAAGCCTGACCCTGACCTACTTCCGTATGTCTGTGTGTGTGTGTGTGTGTGTGTGCTGGTCACCCAGCCCTGTGTGTCGCTGTGAGAGAGCGATTTCATCTCTGTGTGACTCAGCTTCTAGTGAACTCTGGGAGTGGACCCTGCACTTCCTGCAGAGCTAGATGGGCTGAGTCATCAAAGCTCTCACTGACAGGAAGTGCATCATCAACCTCGAAGCATCAATCTTTAAGAGGGAGGGTCACTGAAATGCATTATTCATTAGCACAGTGAGAGCAACACACACACCATATCACATTAGCAGGCAAAATTATGTTCGTGAGCGAGGAATCGCATTATTAGGTGAAATGCATATAATTACATACATTTCTAATGTTGCGTTTCAAAACAAGCACTCATAAGCGATGGTACAGATGTGACTAGCTCTCCGCAGACTGTTTGCTCAAACCTTGTGTCTGTCGTGGTCATGGTATCCTAGCAACAGAGCCCTACACGTAAGCCCAGCTCATTCTGATGTGTATTTATGAAAAAGGATAGAAAACACACTGAATTCAATTATCAAAGCCTTGGAATAGTGATGAAAGAGAGAGGAAAGAAATACAATAATTTTTTTTTTTATGTTTATGGATCTGATAATATACGCCTGTAAAAGTGAATATAGCTACTGATTTTAATGGGTCAGTCATTCTGCACAAAAAAATGTGTGTCTGTCAAACGTTATATTTGAGTGATTTTTGCTAGTTTTCACATGACTGTATAAAATCATTTCAGATCAATATTTTATTTATTTACTAAGAAGACACAGGATAATATATAGTCAGCTGGGCATTATCTAAAAATAAACCCCTTTGGAGTGAAACGGGATCTCTGTGGTAGTTAATTTTGCAGTAATGACCATCGGACCGTACGTTGTCTCATAGGAGCTATGATTGAAACGCAATACTGTTTACTGCATACTTAGCAGTTTATACTGTCCAACATCTGTTTATGTAACATACTATTAAAATAGCATGTGAAATTGTATGCAGTATACAACAATAAAACATTCATGTGATTAGGTCAGTATGACCTAAATTTGTTTCATATTTTGCACAATATTGCGCAAGTGGATAAAAGCAGCCATTACCATAGTCATAAGTGTCACATGATCCTTCAGAAATCATTTAATAAACTTATTTGACCAGTAGTGTGTATGTATATGTTTATTATATAAATTTATATATATAATATATTATAATATATTTATTGAACTTGTACTAATATATATATATATATATATATATATATATATATATATTTTATGCACCATCTCTAATAATATTGGCTATAGCTATAAAAAGTATTTAGAACACACACCACAGCTGAATTTGAGATGTTATCAGATGAGTGTCTGTGGGAGAACCTTACACAGGACCAGAAAGAGATCACCCCGACTTTGAGGATAAAGGAGGGAGGGTCGGATAATCCCATGGAGACTATACGGATAATCACGGGATTATAATCCTAATCCTGTGTCACACTGGACAACTCACATTGCCGCTAATCGGGTGTAGCGCCCTAAAGCCACTATGAACACTGTTAATCCTGTTACTGAGATCTACGTAATCTCACGCTGATAAAATAATCAAACAGAGAGTTGAATGTCTATTTGTATGCCTACATGTGGGCCAGTCAACAATCTTCATGTGTTAAAATGCTTATGTGTGAAACCCTCCCGCAAACCCGGTTTAGGAAAAGATTATCTCAATAGAAGTCCCCCACCATGATGGAAAGCAAACATCTGTGAGTGGAGATGCACACATATCCGAGTGACATTAATTACTGCAGACAGCTCTGTGACCTTTGACCCCACCCTTTCGCTCCGGCTGATCCAGGCGTGTGGTCGCGTGAGAAATGTGTAAGGAAATCTTGACAGGCGTGAGACAACGACAACAAACGTGCACCGTGAGAACCTTGGCCGTGTCAGAGTGTGCAGCGAGAAAATATAAAGAGGCAAAGAAACCGTTAACGAGAAAAGAGTTGGCAGAGCCAGCGACAGCCAACATGACAGCTGACCAAGATCTGAGTGCTTCTCTCTTTCTTTCCCCGTCAACCACAAAACTGGAGCAATAGATGAACATTGCTCTTCTAGAACTACGCTTTTCTAAGAAATGTGTTGTAAAACTATCTTGATGCTAGAGTGTTGCTAAAGTGATTTGAGTGTTGCTGTGTGGTTTTGATGGTGAGATGATACAAATGCAAAGCAGTAGCATGTTTTCCTTCAGCAAGGCACATGATTAGATAATTTTGTTCTGGGCCAAGATGTAATGGTAAGTGTTTAAGGGTCTAAGTATAAGCAATAATAATAGCATACACACCACTAAAGAAAAAGCTCAGTTGGACCAAATAAGAAAAAAAATAATGCTTTGGTAAAAAAAATAAAAATTTTAATTATCACAAAAAAAAGTTTTAAATACTTGAAATGATATACAGATATACAAAGTCAATAGTGAGATACAGACAAATAGCAGAATTTTGTCATAAAAAGGCTAAATTATGTTTTTTTTTTTACAATTAAGAGATTAAAAGTCAAAATTATGACAGAAAGTTGAAATTATGAGATAAAAGTTATAATTAAATGCCAAAGCAAGATTATAAGACACTAAGTCAATTATGAGATAACAGGTCAAAATTATGACATGCAAAGTTTAAATTATGAGACGAAAAAGTTTTGAAATTGACAATAAATGACAAAGTAAAAATTATGTCAATTATGAGATAAAAAATCTAAATTATGACACAGCATCATAATTGAGATTTGAGTTTTCCATCACATAATTTACTTTTTATCTCAGAATAAAAATATTTTATGTCATAATTTTCACTTTTTTGGTCACAATTGTGATCTACCAAAGCATGTTTTATTTTTACTAGGTGGAGGAAATGGGTTTCCATAAGAATGTATTGTCATTAGTGCAAATGAAGAGTAGGAAGTATTTCAGTAATATACAGGGACAGAATGAGGGGAAAATCGTTAGATCACTATTGAGCACTTACACACAAACACACATTGTAAAACACATCCGTCTGTAAACTGTAGGTCAGCGCAAGTACAAAGGGACTCTGTTGCTGCGGGACATCAGCGGCTGACACTATACATGAGGATGAGACCTTCCTCCATCCCCTTAAAATCACACACACACGCATAAACACATTTAATCTGTACTAGGAATTGTATCCATGTCACTGATGCTACAGTATTTAGATACATCTTGGACAACTCAGAAGAGCACAAAACTATAATCTTCCTGTTATAATCAACAACTAAATACTAAGCTAATTTAATGACAGTATAGACTGGTGATTTAAGAGAGGTTTAAAGGAGGCTTATAGAATAAAATCTCTCCTATCCTTGTTCAGTCAGCTAAACCTTTGGAACTTGAGATGGGCTGAGTTCAGACTTTTTTTTCCCCGGAATTTTAGTCCAGCTTTAAAAGGGAACGTCAGCCAGTTTACAAGGATGAGAGGACGCTTCTTGTTTAATGCACAGGGTCACAGAGAGTCAAATCAGTTTTGGTGCAAGAAATTTGAAAAAAAAAAACTGCTACAATTGTGTCGGCCTGAAATGGGTTGATTGAGATGCATTTAGCTGCACTTTTTATATGTGTGCTCATGTTCTAAAATTATGCATATGCTTAGAAATCGCACCTGAGGTGATAGGAACAATTTTTATTTTTTATTTTTTGGCTCAGCGCTTATATGTTGCCATATGCAAGCAGTGACCTAAGCGACCTGCTATAGCAATGCTGGAAAGACTGCATCCTCTCTCTCTCAGCTGTCAGAAGGCAGAGTGACGATCAGGAATGACTTTCTCTCCAGCCTCTCTGATTTCACTGACAGGGCTGTCTGTAGTGCACTCTGACTGAGGATCCTGTTTCAAATGTGTTTCCTGCCATACACAACTGAACGTTTTCACCTCAGTGATAAAAAAAAACTACAAACAGCACATGCAAAAAAAAAAATAACATGAAAAAGAATATTAGCACTTATGATCGGTGTTATATTCACTCGAATAATAGTGTTATAGTGTTTTTATCTCTATTGTGTATATGCAACCAAGGCCAAAATAATTTATCGTTTTATAAAAAAGGATCAGTCTTCAAAAAAAAAATTAGATTAGATCATTGTACCAAAATTCTGTATGACTCAGTCCAGTCAGCAGCTTATAAAAACAGTGCAAGCGGCAAAAATCAGTGATTGAATTTAAACTAAATAAAGTACATAAATATGATTTGTTGTACTTTATCAGGATGATGTTGCATATTGCTTGAATATTGAATATCCACTGTATAGTTTCCTTTTCATCATTGTTTCACTTCTTCTATTGTTTCAGTGTTTGCAACGATAGAAGGAACATCAAATTTGGTCAAAATCTGTCATTCATAACTTAAGACTTTAATTTGCTGCATACGCATTTATATACAAAATGCAGCTTGTGAAACGTAAACCTAGTCAGCTACTCAGGAGTACAAGGAAGATAAATGTTTGGTTAAGCTCCATTGCTCCAGATCTCACTATACTCTAGATCTAACACTTTCTGCCTCTGAATGGCTCATAAGTTTAATTGAATCGTGTCCTTACATGTGTGTGTCATGTTACCTAAACCCCTGTTCTGCAGGAGGTTATGGATGAGGTGAGTGGGGTTAGATGGGGTGAGTGTAACTCGACTCCGGTAGCACTGACATGTACGGCTCGCCCCATTTCACCCACCTCCCATAAACACGTTTTTCTTTTATGCTTCGACTTGATTCTCTGCTCATTCCTTTCCCTCCTGCCTCCTATTTTCCTCTTCCTCTTAGCAGGATATCTCTCGCTCATGCTCAGAAGAGCCTTGTTACACCTTTCACAAAACGTTCTCACCCACACACCCTTCAACATGCACAGGCCCGCATAAAACACACAACACAGATCCTTTCAACATTTTTATTGCGGACATTCACGTTATCTGACGTCCTTCAAAGGTTTTGTCAGGACTGTGCTTACAAATATTAAGTGTTAGTAACTACATGTGTGATATATATATATATATATATATATATATATGTGTGTGTGTGTGTGTGTGTGTGTGTGTGTGTGTGTATATATATATATAATTTACAAACACAAATTATGATTTAAAAGCATTATTAAATTATTTATTAAATAATAATAAAGCGTTTTATAATATTTGTTAACATGATGCTGATTAGTGGGTTATTGTCTTAATGTGTTTTAAACAAATTGTAATAATTAGAAGCATTACTAAATGAGTTGTTAAATATAAAAATAATGCTAAGAATAATAACAATAATAGCAATAATAATTATAATAATAATTAAAAAATAACATTTTAACAAGCTGGTAAAATCAATTGGTGTTTCATTTTCTTGAGCGTGAGAAAAAAAATTGTAATAATTAAATACAAAATGATTACATTTTGTATTAAATAAGATAATAATTAATGTATTTGATCATTGTCTAAATGTGTGAAAAACTAATTGTAATTAAAACCATCATTACATTATTTATAATATAATGTAGTTATTTATAATCATAAGATTATGTAGAAATATTAATATTATATAGTATAATATTGTATATTAATTATTATGTTTGCAAATTAAAATGGAATATATTTTTAATATATATATATATATTTAATATTGCACAGCATTTTAATTTGATGTTTTAGATTTGAATGCTATAATTGTAATTAAAACATTTTTGCTTTATTTTTTTGAGTTGTATGTAAAATTAAAAATAAATAAATAAACAAAACAATTTATTTTGAGACATTTGCATGAATCAAGTTTGCAGAATTGCAGAAGGAACTAAAGACAGAGAGTTTTGAGAGAGTCTTCATCTTCTCAGTGTTGTTTCACAGAGAGGCCAGCTTCACTAATGTCTCAAACAGATGGTAGAAACTTCAGCTCACAGAATACCAGCCAGACACTCTTTGATTGGCCGGCTCACGGCCGAGTATCTGTGTGTTTTATTTATTTTCTACATGCTGCATAGATAGGAGTGCAAACTGACGTCACACTTCCAGAAGGTTCTGCTATCTGCTTTAGCTTCTGTCTCTATGGCACTGAGCAGTTATACGAAAGTCAATTCAGTTTTTCTGGCATGATATTTTGGAATGCATATGCTACCAAACTGCTAATGCGTTGTGTAAATGTGATTGTTGGACAGCTGTTTAGTCAAATCAAGACTTGTAATAGATAGGTTCCTAGTTTATTTGTGTTGGGGAAACCACATCAATAGTACTTTCAGCTGGTGGAAATCTTCGCTTTTTAGTTTTTACATCATCAGTGACCAAGATGAAGCGATGATGTCTGTCAGCATTTGATAGCGGAGGAAGACAAACCCAGACCCAGGGTTTAACATTTAGGGGTGTGTTGGTGTGTGTGACACTGCTGAGGGACATCTGACTCCCTGCTATTTTCCCTTCGAAATGACTGACCTGACCTCGCGCTCACAATGTTTGTCTAACAGAGCCACTTATTATAGACTTGGTGCTACACATTTATATCGTTGGCGTTGGAGTCTTTATGTGTGTGTGTGTGTTTTGTAAGATTAGCCCCCCCCCCCCATACACACACATAGAGCACATATTTTAAAATTATTTGTATATATTTACACACATATATATATATATATATATATATGTATATATTCATATAATTTATATCAAATAAAATATATTTAATATATGGATATTTAATATTTTATTTAATATAAAAATATACATAATAAATACAGTACACACACGTATATTATATAAACTGATTATTTTGGGTGCTTATTAATACATTATTATATACTCCAATATATATTATTGGAGTTAGAAATGCTGCTTTGTTGCAATAATTTTGTGTTTGCTATTAGTTTATGCAAACCTAGTTCCAGTTAACTGCATTCTTTTCTAGCGATTGTAAATGCTTTGCATAAAAGCTTTTTTTGGAAGCTTAGAAGAGAAGTCATTTCACTTTCCGAAAAACATTTTAGCCCCGTATGGCCATCCAAATCCATCTACTAATCACAACTGCATAACACTCTCCTAAAGTGCTGGCTGCAGAGATAATTGAACATCTAACCACAGAAATTGTCAAAAAGGCTTTATTTTGGTCACAGCAGACAGACATGACGACAGGCGTCAGCAGGTTAATGACCGGCTGCGCTGGAATGGGCGTGTCCTGACACACTCGCCTACGCAGCCCAGATAAGGACACTCATCATCTGAGTGTCTGTGTACGGGGGGGGTCACACGGGTTACTGTAGATCCATAAACTCTTCAGATGAATTTCTCTCGCACTGATGTGACTCGTTAATCAATACTCAACTAATCGATTGAGTGACAGCCTGTCAGGGCCGATTCCACATGGGCTGAAAGCAGCTGCGGGTTGCGATTAGATGCATTAGAGCATACAGAGGGCTTTCCCGTGCACTCAATACTGTCGGCTGGAATGAGAACAGGGTGTTCCCTCTATCTGCTGTTAAACTAAGAGAATCAACCATAACTGGAGGTGCCAGTTGTCTTAATGCAGTTCATTTTCAAATGCAAACATTATATGATTGGTGTACACCCATACTAGGTGTTTATGTTGATCTATCTTTTCTACAGTATGTGTTGTGCAATATTGTGACAAGTGCACATCTACTGTGCTGTAGACCAGAGATAACGCTTTAATATTATACAAGTCATTTTACCATCAGTTATATACTTTATATTTTTATATTTGTAATGTACACATTTGAGAATTTAAGTTAATTAAAAGAAATTAAATTATATATATAGATAAATTGTGCTTTCAAACAATTAATCGTGATTGATCGCATTCAAATTAAAAGTTTTCGTTTACATAATATGTGGGTGTGTGATGTGTATATTTATTATGTATATATAAATACACATGCTTGTGTATGTATTTATACATACATACTAAGTATACATAGTACACACACATATTTCTAAACAAATTTCTAAACTTTTATTTTGTATGTGAATAATGGTGTTTTTGGGTAATTTTGTGTGTTTTAGTAAATCACAAATGAATGATTTACTTGAATAAAATCACTACTATTTTTGTGCATGTATGAATCTATGAAAAAAAAGTGGAAAATCTCAATAAAACATGAGGTTTAATACATATATTCCCTCTTTCTTCCTCTCTCTCTCTATTATTCTCAGGGTCGTTGTTCCAGAGAGAACTGTAAGTACCTGCACCCTCCTCCTCACCTGAAGACGCAGCTGGAGATTAATGGCCGTAACAATCTGATCCAGCAGAAGAACATGGCAATGCTCGCCCAGCAGATGCAGCTAGCCAATGCCATCATGCCAGGAAGTCAGCTTCAGCCAATGGTGAGGCTCCATTCTTGTGACCTCAAGAGACCATTCTGTAGTATTTTATATAAAGAGAGTATTTTCTGTAAATGCTAGTCTAATGTTTGATAACAGTCACTTTTATTATTATATACTTTATTAGGTTTTGTTATTTTATGTGTGTGTATATATATATATATATATATATATATATATATATATACACTGGCCCCAAAAAAAATTATATTAATATATGTGTGAACAACTGTGACCATGCACTTATTAAAAACAATGAAAATGATAATAATAATAATTAATAACACAAAATTATGTACTGCATTGGTACTTTTTGTAACTGTGTCAAATAGTCAAATAACAGTGCTTATTTTTTTAACCTTGACTATATAATTTGCATAAGTCACAGAAACAGAAAGTAGATTTATAGCAGTGTCACTATATCAGTTTCATTTCTTGTTATTTTCGGTCTTTTTCAGCCTATGTTTTCGGTCACGCCAAGCCTTGCAACCAATGCCAGTGCAGCTGCTGCAGCGGCCGCCGCGGCTGCGTTTAATCCGTACCTGGGCCCAGTGTCTCCTGGGCTGATGTCCGCAGAGATCCTGCCCAACGCACCTGTGCTGATGGCGGGCAGCCCTGGTGTGGCATCCATGCCATCCGCTGCCAACGCCGCAGCTGCTGCTGCTTCAGCAGCGGCCGCCCAGAAACTCCTCAGAACAGACCGATTGGAGGTATGAGGTCACCAGAGAGCCAATCACGTCATGACACACTGCCAATATCTTTTTTCACACATATACACATTTAAATCTTAATCTTACTGTGCATGCAAGTTGCTAAGTAAGAAACAAAGGGGCTGCTGCCCTCTGCTGACCACAGAAAGGAAAAATACATCTCAGCTGAGAAAGTGCTACAATACTGGCTATGTGTTCAATTAAATAATGTTACAGTGCACAGTGTGTACTATATATACTGCTAACTGGTTCATTTAAAAATATATATATTAGTTTTTTTTATTTATTATTTATTCTTTTCTATATTTGTAAAATAACATAAATTGGGATTGTCATGAAATATTGGGCATTTTTGTAGATTATATACAGTATATATATATATATATATATATATATATATGACATGGTGGATTGGTTAAGTGCATTGCAATAATATTTCACACGTTAGTAATATTTTAATACACTTTTGTGGAAAATGCAATATTATTATATCATAGACATACACAGAGAAAAATAGCTCCGGCTACAATATTCTTCCGCAAGACACACACAGTTCTGTTAATTAACCGAAAGAGTGCCCAAAGCAAAAATTCAGCAAAAATGTTGTTTTTACACAAATGTTGCAGTCTCTCAGTATGCCAAGCAATGCATTACAGCTGTGTGTGGGTTTTCAGGTGTGTCGTGAGTACCAGCGTGGCAACTGCTCTCGTGGAGAAACGGACTGCAGGTTTGCCCACCCTGCCGACAGCACAATGATCGACCCCAGTGATAACACAGTGACGGTGTGTATGGATTACATAAAGGGCCGCTGCTCCAGAGACAAGTGCAAATACTTCCACCCTCCTACGCACCTGCAGGCCAAGATCAAAGCGGCCCAGCACCAGGTCAATCAGGCCACGGCCGCCGCTGCCATGGTGAGCACGTTAATACTCTTCTCATGCATCATACTGTTTGTGGAATTAACACTTTCTTTGATGCTATATATTTGACCTTGGGTTAACACTGTGCCATTTTAAAACGTGCATTCAAAGGAATTGTTCACACATAAATGAAAATGTACTCACCCTCAGGCTATCCAAGATGTGGATCAGAACAAATGGGGAGAAAGTATAGTATGTTACATCATTTACTCACCAATTGATCCTCTGCAGTGAATGGGTACGGTCAGAATGAGAGTTAAAACCGCTGATAAAAACATCACAACTGCCACACTGCTCCAGTCCATCAATGAACATCTTGTAAAGTGAAAAGCTGCATGTTTATAAGAAAATAAAACATCAAGACATTTTAACATCAAAACGATCCACAATATTGCTTTTTCTAGTAAAAATGTTATCTTGTTTGAATCAGGAGAGAAGCATGCACAGATCAAGCACAGTTTACAAGCAAACACAGTCATAAAGGGTTGTTTTGATTGGAGAGGGCAATGGGTGACTTAAACTTTTTCCTTTGAGGAAGCATTATTATGATTTTATCTTACAAAAACAACTTTTACTTTTACTTCTTAAGATAATAACTGATGGACTGGAGTCATTTCAAGAGTTTGCGCTTTTCTTATGATGACAATTTAGGCGTATTTAGGCCTAGCTCGAACTCTGCTAGGTTGATTAGGAATCGCGGTTCCAGCCGTGGCTAATCATGCGTATGTGCTCCTCTCAAAAGTGTTTGTCAATATCACGCTGTGAATTATTGTGATGTTTTTATCAGCTGTTTGGATTCTCATTCTGACAGGACCCATTCACTGCAGAGGATCCATTGGGGAGCAAGTGATGCAATGCTAAATTTCTCCAAATCTGTTCTGATATTTATATGTATGTTTTAAGCAAACGTTATCTTTTGGTTGCACTATTCCTTTAAAGAAAAAAAGGTATTTTTAAACAGAACACTTTATATTTGATGTTTCAGGTGGTTTTCACAATACGTTTCTTACAGATTATATTTTGGATAGAGTTCTGTATGAAATATTATTTCCCTACAAGTCATTGCCATTCCCATTTAAACTGCACAAATACGTAATTTCATCGTCCTGTCGAGCAGAGGGCAGCGTCCTAGTTCTTTTTATGTAACATTTCTCCACATTAAATGTACGTTTGCAATCCAGCGCAATGTTATCCACTGTTGACGTATTACAAGTATGTTTACTGTCAATGAAACCCTGTTAATGTCACCATTATTGATGTACTTGTTAATTGAATCTCAGTACAGTTTTCTAAAACCGATTGGACTGTATTTCTGCATGCCTTAGTCCTGATATCCCCCTGTATACTGCATTCCAATGATTTGTTTTTATTTGTTTTTTTTCTCACCTACCCAAAATGCACTGCTGCCCCCATGATGCACCTCTGCTTGCTGTTTATGTTAATGCGCTTGAACCCCATTGGCCCATTGCCATCATGTGCTCGCTGCCTGCTAATTAAGACTCAGTCGGCTGTCAAATCACTGAAGCGACCCCTCGAAGCCACCTTTGACCTGGTACTATGACCTTTCACCTTTTTGCTTGGCATGTTGCTTTATTGTAGTGTCTTAACAACAGAAGAAAGATAATTTGCAAGCATAGTCCTTTTGTTATCTGTTTATTTAATGCCTCTGTTGTGTTCTGTGTTACCATGTCGTGTGATCAGCTGACTGCGGCGAGCATATTGAACAGATGTGCCCATCTGCCGCAATCAGATCATCACACGTGTGTTATTCCAGGGCGTGAGGACAGGGCCAGATGTTCTAAACTCTAGTGACATGGCTTCTATGTGTTTATGTTCAGTATGCATGTTTAGTATCTCTGTGTAGTGCATGTGTCTATGGGAGGGGTAGCAGCAGAAGAATACTAAAGCTCCACCATTAAAGCTACAGAAAAGATCTAGTCTCTTTCTCACACTTATCATGGAGTGAGCAGTGCCGTTTATTTTCCTTTTTTTCGTTTTCTTGTTTTTTTTTTTTTGTTTTTTTTGTTTTTTTTAAACAAGTTTTCTTTGTCACTTTTGTCTGCAATACATTTGAGTAGTGCTACGCTTGCTTCATTTGCATTGAGTTAGCGGTATGGATGTTGTAATGTTAATGAATTAATACTCTCCTGATGTTAAACTAATAATATAAATCACAGATGCTCAGTGCTAATTTTAGTTTTATAGCGAGAGAAACTGGCTCTTTGGCTTTTGCTTGTGCCGTAGACATGTATTAGCTGCCGCTTGCTTGCTTGTTTGTCAGAATCGAGCCCTGTGACGTTTTGCCCTCTGATGATAATTCTGTCTTTTTCTTGTTCCTTTCCTGTCTTTACTCTCTTCTTCATGTACCAACCCGTTCCCCATTTCCTCCTCCCTTCCCCCTTCCCTGTGGTCTTATCGGAGCAGGGAATTCCTCACAGTGTCATGCCACCTTTACCAAAGCGACCTGCGCTTGAGAAAGCCAACGGTGCCACGAGCATGTTCAGTACTGGCATGCTCCAGTACCAGCAGGCTTTGGCCAACATGCAGTTTCAGCAGCAAGCTGCCTTTTTCCCGTCAGGTAGGGCTTCTCGTCAACCCTGACCACTGCTTGATCTCACCTTTGACCTTTCTAAACCAAATGGGATGCACAAAGACATGGGATAACTTTTTCTTTTTTTTTTCTTTTCTTTTTTTTTAAGAGACAGGGTTCCCACAGCCATTACAAAAAAAAAGAAAAAAAAAACAATAGCAAAGTAGTAAAAGAGTAGGTTGATTTTTGTTTAGTAATTTACAACATTAAAAAAATAATATAAGTATGTAGTATATATAATTTAATTGTATACATAATAGTGTAGTATAGTATCATTTATTATAGTAATCTTTTAACATAGAATATTCTAATACTAGGTAATTACCAATTACTTTACTATATATATATATATATATATATATATATATATATATAAGACAACATTTGAATTGGATATAAAAA
>JAUCMU010000042.1:19954078-19993683 GCA_032275025.1 Enteromius treurensis
GTAGATTTATTTATAAATACAGTATAACACAGTATAGTAAAAAGTAATAATACATCAAATAAATAAAATTATATATAATCTAAATATTTCTTTAGAAATCGTTTTCTACTTTACTTCATAAACACGCACACATTTATGTATAGTATATACTGTTTATATGTATATTATACAATAATTATAATATAATATTATGACAATGATATTCTATTTATATACTACAAATAACGAAATAATAAAGAACTATAAATGTTCTAATACAGTATAAATCATATAAATATAGAGTATAGTATATTGTATTATAGTATAATATGGTATAGTATACTAATCCATACTATACATCCTATTATACCATATGACTGACAGAAATGTTCAGGTTCCATCAAACTAATGGGATGGGGCGTTGTTTATACGTGATAGTAGTCACTCCAATAAATTTTAAAAACGTATATTCAATGGAAAAGACAGAAAAAAACATTTAGTCAAAAGGCGTGGGAAACTTGCAATTTACACATATTAAAATAAACAACAATAAATGGGGCTGTCTGTCAGTTTCTCTTTTTCACCTCATCATTGTATCACATTTCTACTCTGGAACATACCTGTAGTTGAGCTCATGCCTTTCACTGCAAAATACATTTGCAAATAACCCTGGGATGCCCCTCAGTCATACTAACGTCTACTATGATGACTGTCACACATACACAAATTTCTGTGAGCTCACAAATACATGTGCTCCCTTCCTGAGTTCACAGTTTTATCAACTAATCGGTCTCTTATGGACATCATGCTGTATCACTGTAATGATTATTGTCTACCTTTAATTATGATTTCTTCACTCTAACCAACCTTGTGATGGGCTGTTGTGATTCTTCTCCCTTTCCAATCCACTTCCTGTTGCAATGCATGATGGGCAGGCTCAATATTGTGCATGACCCCTGCAGCAAGCATGGGTAGGTTTCTAGACTTCCTCCTCTTAGTTGTTCTCACGCCTTCAAAATCCACATGGCCGACAAACCGGCATTGATAAGCGGGCATCTCCGTGAGCGCTTCACTTACGAAGCATCTGTGATTTGAAATTAAAGTCAACGTGAAACAGCACCTGCAGAGCAGTTCCCTTCAGTACTATGACACGCCTCCACAATATTCAAGAACACTGATTTAAATCATCAGGAATTGCACTCGATTTTGAGAAGTGGCTTTCATGCACATGAAAGTTGGCAAGTTAGAGGAAGAGGCTGAAAAAGAATCATTTCTGTGCATTACCATGCACCAAAGCATTATGCGAATTAGGTTATTGTATATTATTATGCTTTGATTTCATGTTGACTTTAAATACAAACAAATATGGTTTCTTTCACTGTAACTTGTAATATAGCATTTGTGTGCATCGTTTTGTGGGTTTTGGTGGCTTTTTAAAGAGGTATTTCACCTAAAAATGAAAATTCTGTGGATTATTCACGTTCATGAAAATCAAAAGGAGGAATTTTGAGAATTCTTGCTGCGCAATTTTAGAAATGTGGAATAAATGAGAATAAAATTTGAGTATAAACAACTAATGTGTATATATATATATATATATATATATATATATATAATATTTTATCTAACATAATAATTTAATAATTTATATTACAATAATAAGAAATATTATAGAATATAAAATATTGATCCACTTTTAATAATATTTCTTATAAATATTATGTATTATAAATATTATATTATATGCAAGGCACAGTATGGTACAATTTATCATAATACTATAAATATTATAGTATAACAATTACTTGACAGTTTATATATGTATGCACTTGTATATGTACTTTTGTAAAGTAAAATAAAATTAATATTTGATCATTAATAATATAAAAATTATAATTAACAGGTCTTTTATATATGCTTGCATGTGTTTTAAGAACCTATAGAAATGATAGTGTTTATGCACACACACACACACACACACACATATTGTTATATTTAGGTTTGTAATTGTGGAATTTCCATTTTTGGGTAAACTATCCCTTTAACCCCTCACACTGAATTGAACAGTTTGTAGTTGTTACGGTTTGTCACTGCAGTTGTTTTGTGCTCAGATAACCAGTGTTGAGCATGATGTTCAAGTAACAGAAAATACGAGAAGGGTTCAGTGTTAAAGTAGTTCATGGAGGCTGAAACCTAAATGCAAAGTTTATGAGATGCCATGCCTTTGTTTCCTTCTCCTTGTAGCTCTTGATGTGTTGGCTCATATGACACTTTACCTGCCCTTATGTCTTCTTTAGAACAATCTCTCTTGCCACCACTTTTGGTTTGCCGTTTGCTGATGTCACCCTCAATGCTCACTTTTCTTTCCATACCCCTCTGTGTCCGCTCACTCATCATGTTTGTGCACCTGTTGACCACACTCCCTGTACGTGTGCTTATACCATTTTCCCTCTGAAAAGTTCCCATGATGCACGGCGCTTCCCCGGCCGCTGTATCCGCAGCAACCACATCTGCCACAAGTGTTCCCTTCGCATCTGCATCAGCCAATCAGGTTTGCTCTTTTATGGCCTTTTCTCTCTATCTATCTATCTCTCTTTCACACACACATGCACACACCCTCTCTACCTTTTCTCTTTCTGTATGATGGATGTTTCTGAGTGCCAGGGGGCACTTTATAGTGATCTCTCCCCCTTGTTGGCCTACACAGGTGTTTGATAAGTCGTACACTTTTTTTGTGGTACTTCAAACAACACATTTGTAGCGAAAAAATGTATTTAACCTGTCATTTTCTCTCTGCGCACATTGGTTGCGACAACAGGAGAACGCACTAGGAAGACAAAGCTATGCATTAAGTGAACATAGTTGTTTGAAGTATCTCAGTAGAAACTAGGGTGAAATTGCCTGAGCGCTGTGAAAATGGTGTAAAAATGTTATTGAAGCGCAAGAAAAAACTGAAATTGCTATTAAAGCCTTGATTACGGTAGCATTTCTTGTTATATTTGAAAGGTATAAATAGCATTGTAATACTGTTTTTTTGTCCTTTTTTTATTTTGAGGACTCTTCTCTATCAAAGCTGACTACCAACGAATACATGCAATTGGTATGTATGAGGTAGTTCTTCTTAGTCTTTTGCTTCAAGGTACATCTTTGCCGGCTGTGAAGGATAAATTATTTCATTTTTTTCCTCGCTTCACTTTGTTGTTTTGCTGATCAACAAAACAAAAAGAATAGCCATCAGCTGAAAGAGTTAGTTCACCCCAGGGTCGTTCCAAACCCTTAAGACCTTCATTCATCTTCGGAACACAAATTAAGATATTTTTAATGAAATTGGGGCGCTATCTGACCCTCCATCAACAGCAATACAACTGAAATGTACAAATGTAAAACAGTTTACAGAGAAAACCAAAACGAACGTCTTCGGGGTTTAGAACGACATGAGGATGAGTAATTAAGGACAACATTTTAATTTTGGGGTGGACTAACGCTATAAATACTGTTCATATCACATGTCTTTGTAATCAGTACAGACCAGCGTTACAGGTCGCAGTAATAAAATAGTCTGTTCTAAATGATACCTTTAAAAAAAATGGGTGAAGTTCTTTATGTATTGAAACATTAGACGTTAGTACAGACTATAAAGCAGCTTTTTGAATATCTTCAAGTTATCAAAAAAAAAAAAAGTCAAGGTCAACAAGATGGAAACATGGAATGTGCATGGGAATTCACTGACTTCTCCCTGACTCACTTAAGAAGGATTTATACTAATAAGCTATGGTTCATCATTTTCTTGAATGCCATTTCTTAATTTGTGTTGTGTTTGACTCACTCTCTTCTTAACTGTCATGGGGAGGGAGTGAGGGTGAGGGAGAATATTTTAGTTTTCGAAATGGTTTTTGTAAAAAATCTGTTGTAATCTCGTTTCATGCATTTTTTCCTCTCTGTTCAACTTCAGATTCCAATAATATCTGCAGAGCATCTGACTAGTCACAAGTACTTGACGCAGATGTAGTTCCAGCCCACAACAGTAAGTGATTTTTCTTGACATTTTCCAGAAACATGCTGGATTTGTGTCCTTCCTGTCTGAGAAATTAAAATGTAAGAGTTTGATTTAAAGGAAAATTCTGCGATCAAATGTTTGTCAAGCTCCAAAACGATGTTGCTAAACTGATTTTGAGAGGAGCATCATCTCAATCATCTCATTAGACAATTAGATCATCACCCTATCAGATACAGTACAAGCAACTCTATAAAAAGCTAGAACAACTCCTCCTTCCAGTATCTCGATCTTAGATTCCCGCCTCCTCGGCCTTTCCTCCATATCTATTTCCCCAGGGGAACACTCAGCCCCTCTTCGCTTTTCCCCAAGCCCGCCAGGGTTGATCATTCTACGGCTCGGCAGCCCCCCGAACCCTGCGTCTTCTCCTCGGGCAGCACAAAAATTCGCTACTTATTCATTTATTAAGTACCAGCAAGTTTGAACTCATGATACAGAAACCTGTGACAGTTTGATTACAAAACTTATGGAATTCTTTTATTTATTTGATCCCTTTCGAAGTAACTGTCATTGTATGGAAAAGAACTTCCCAAAATTCTTAATTTTCTAAACAAAAAATTCTATTTTCAATAATGACAGAAGTGTCATTGGTTAGAATTCTGAAGACGTTTTTAACCACACCACTAGTTCACAGTAAGGATGCAACGGTTCGGTTATCAAAAACGGACAATGTGGAAAAAGTGAAATATAAACATGAACATTATTCATTGAACATTATTACTCGCGTCGTCAAGTTCTGGAATAATTTTGCTGCTGAAATGTTAACCTATGCAGCCTGAGCCGGAAACAGAATTGATTCGTTCGTCTCTCGAGTCTTCGAGTTTTTCGGGTCGTTCGTTCATCACGTGACCGCCCCATAAGCTTAACCTATGCAGCCTGAGCCGTGCGCGACTGAACGAATCACTCCCACGAGACGACTCGTTCTCCCCGAGTCACATTAAAGATTCGTTCAAAATGAACAAATCGTTCAAGAAAGACACATCACTAGTCTTGAGGATTTCTGACCATCGCCTGATTGTTTATGTGCTTAATACACAGAAACTGCCCATTTTAATTAAAAGGAAAGTTTAATGCCTCAAATAGGCTACTGAAATATCGCGGTTCACATGGGTGTGCCGAACCGAACTGGGCGAACCGAACGGTTCAAAAACCACCAAAAACCATTGCTAGTTCACAGTGACCATGTGTGTCAAGCACCAGTAAACTATGGCACATGATTCAGCCGGTTCATCACACAAACTATGATAAGGCTGGAGAACACTGAAGGCATATTTACACAGCTTAGTTACAGGGATAGCACAGCTAAAAATGAACGAATGAATGAAGTTATTTCAAACCTGTATGAGTTTCCTCCTTCTGTTAAATTTGAAAGATCATCTGACTTTCTCTATCTATCTATATCTATCTAGCAGCTAGCCAACTTATAGTTTGTTTCAACAAACTATACAAACTTGTCATTGTATGGAAGAGAATGTTTTAGCATTGTAAATACTTTAATTATTCTCAAGTGTTCTAAATGTGCCCTTTTTCTACTTTCCCACAGATCAAAGGAATGTGCTGTGCCCTGGACAAAAGGCAAACAAACAAAAATTCAAAATTGTAACGTCAAGATCACCGCCGGTTAGAATATAGTATAAAGATTCGAATTTGGTCATACATGATGGTAGGGTTTTACTAGGGTGAAACTGAATGTCCTCCCACATGATGTGTAGAAATTGAGTGAACTACATCGTTATGTCAGACAGGGCGGCATTTTTACTCCGATTAGTAAAAGAAAAGTTCTTTTCATGTCTGACTCGACACCGTTTTTGGCATGTTAGTAGACCAAGAGATTTTTTTTTCTTCTTTCTTTTATGATTCACACCTTGATTTTCTTTCCTCGAAATTGGTCCGAAGGTTTACAAAAGGTGCACCTTGAATCGAAAAAGCCAATCAAACGTCAATACGGCGCTAAATAATTCAATGTATGTAGTTTTCTCTATCTTTAGTTCTGGCTTCTAGTCCAACTAGATCGCAAGCGCAGAGTTGGAGATTGACGGATGAATGTTTTGGGTAGAAACCGACCACCTGAGACCTTTCAAAAGCACATTCTTGCAAGCTTTATGTACCATAACCACCGGCTGAATACCAGACACCGATCTAAAGTGTTGTATCAACAGTGTTATTATGTTTACCAGAGATTAATGTTTTTTACAGCGCTTGTTTTTATACATCATTTCACAAATGTGTGGGTTTTTTATGAAACGTGCCATTTTTATTTGTCGATCATCCATTAGGCCTTGTAGAACTATGAAGCCTTTTTGAGAACAGGGTTGCCTTGTTCCTAATGCCCTGTTTCTTTATATTGCCTTGATGGAGAGAATGTGGCGCTAGAAGGTAATTGGTAAGAAGAACATCAAGGTAGCGTAGATGCGGCAGTTGCGCGTGGAAACGGGCGTCTGCGTTCCAGTCTTCACTGAGGACTCTAAAATTCATGCTGGAAAAGCACTGCTTGAGTATTTCGTTACAGACTGCGAGTTCAAAACTAGGTACACGGAAAGATGAGGTTAGTGTCGGGTCAGGGTTTGACTTCAGTTCTCATCTGTGTTTTGATTTTGAGTTGTTTTCGAATATTTAGCAACCGCCGGATGACGTAAAAGAGGAACAGAGAATATAATGAGATGTTGTTTTTAAGATTAAGTTGTGCCAAAGTCTTTTTTTTTTCTCTTTTTTTTTATTTAAATGTGTTTCGACTGGGTATACTGATCACGGAAGGCGAATAATTTGTATAGCTTCGCTTTACGTACAAGGCTGCTTATAAACCAGGAAACAGACGTTCACATCAAGGTACCCAAGTTACTCGCGAGGGTTTTAGCATCACAACCAGACTCAAGAGGAAATGAGTTCACTTGAGTCTGGATTTCAGCCTGGTTTAGGTGCACAGACTTGAAAGGATGCACGCCATTGCCGTTTCCTCACTAAAGCCTTATATTTCAGTGTTTGAACCCACACAAACATTCTCTCAATCACAAATGGGAAATCGCAGCGGATGAGATTTTATTCTTCACACTTATTTTACGTGTATATTAATCATGTTACACTTAACTCTGTTTCAAAGCCTTCGTTAGAAATATATTGTGTTGTTTGCATATAAAGATTTTTTTTTTTTGTATTTGACTATTATCATAGAACCGTTTTAGAATGTAGGAAATGAAATGTTTTTCTTACTGTCACTTTCTTTTACATCATGTTAAGTTCATAATGTTTATCTAGTAGTGTTGTATTCTTAATTCTTCATGTTGGTTTTCATGATAGGATGTTTGAAATTTCAAGGATTTTGGTTTTGAATTTGTTGAACAAAGTCTTTTATCTTGTCTTAAAACAGAGCGAAAACGACAGAAAGAGAGTTAATTTGTAGCCATGGCAAGGTTGATATTTTAACCCTTTATTTTGTGTCGAATCAAGACCGCGTCTACAATTAGCTGGTTAAAGTATCAGTTGTACATGCTAGAGTAAAAGAAGTTATTTTCTACTGTATGCATTTCAGAATTAAAAAATATATAAATCTTGTAATATTAAAAAAAAAAAAAAAAAATCCCTCTATGTCAGGCCAAAATGAGCAGCAACTTGTCTCCAGAGATTTCTGAATATTTAAAGATGTAAAACAAAGGAGGGAGGTCACAGGGTCGGGCCTCGAGCTGCAAACGAGAGAGAGAGCCATAACTTAAGGGACGAAGGTTGACTTTTTGCACTTCTGTACATAGTCAATATAAAGAAAAGAAAAGGAACATGTATAATATTGAGATCTTATTTTGAATAATAAAAGATTCTATAACTATGAGAAATTTTCTTAGGATAATTTAAGAATTAGAGTAATAGTCCAGCTAACAAATGATGCTTGCAGAAATATGGCACAGCTCTTTTATTATGATTTCCGGCCATCACGTTCAGAAAAAAATAATAAAAATAATAATAATAAAAAATTAAGCTCCGCGTTGCCTGCATACAGTACCGACACATACCAAGAGTCTCAAAAATTGGCAGTACACTCCGCCTCGTCATGATTTCCACTGTGGGGAATTGGTTTTTTTTCCAAATAGATACTACACCTTCAAAAACACAGTATTTGTCATATTATGATGGACATAAATAACTGCATGAAGAAGAAAAATTAACCGAGTAAAATTTTCATAATAGATAAGTACGTAGATAAGTTAATTTCTCACAGTACCGTAACTGTCATTGCCACAGCATAGTGTAAATCAAGTATCTCGATCGATATCTGAGCCTGAGTTAAGGCACACTTACCGATAATCCATCTGAGTATAACCGTAAGAACAGTACAATTATTAAGAAGGCCTTCAAACCCACTCTAGATGCTAGCAAAAGACGTCCACTTAACACACGACGACAGAAGAGTTGCTTTGTTACTTGGTAACGTGCCTTCAGCAGGAAAAGGACACCAACCACACACACACACACACACAAGAAAAATAAAACAAAATGAATGTAACTGTCAAATCCTCTGCTGAGGTCAGCGTTTTGCTCATTTGAGGTTGCTGCACAAGAGCTATTAAACCAAAGCATCACTTTCCTTCACTAAACGCAATGCCTAAAAGCTGGTGGGCCGTTGCAGACGGCGAAACCATAGGTGGTCCTGCCTGCTGAAAGCACTTGCTCGGATGCTTAACGCCCTCCATTAAATCTTACACCTGCCCTTTGCTTATAGTTGCTGTAAGATATTGTGCTGCATTCTAAAAGACTTGTTTTATGCACATTTATTATTGTTAGAATTGACTCTTACTGTTATGAGTAAAAAAAATAAAAAAATCTTAATAAAACAAAATGGATTTGCTCAAAAGGTGTTTGTGTTCTTTTCTTCATAAATGCAAGTTCATATGTATGTATAATGTTTTTGCTTAAAAGATTTATAGTTGCAAAATATTGAACTCCACGTGCCTTTTTGTTGTGTTTAAAATCTCATTTATCATTTTGAAGTTCCGTTTCTTTGTTCTCGTCCTCATTGATTGACCATTGGTGTGTCTTGATAATTGATCTTGCGAAGCCATTTGCTTTGTGTGTGTATGAGTAGTTTCATATAGTTTTTCATATTAAATCTTGCTTTCAAAATAAAAATAAGGGAAATATATAAAGAAAGTGTAGTCATTTTTCCCCTATTGTAACGCTCTAACAAAACATACATTAAATATAATAAAAAATATACATTTTGTTTGATTTTCATTTTTAAATTGTATGTAGGTGTGATGCTGAGTAATTAAATTCTTGCATACAATTATTTAAATTACCTAAAGATTCCTGATGGCTGAGGGAGGAAGACACTCAATCAAAAGCTGTTTTATAGTCTTCGGAAATGTTCTTTTATATTAATAGTGAAATATCCACTTTTATCTTCATGATCCATATGTTGCTTGCAAAAACACAGTCAGACTACATACAGTAGATATTTTCAAATAGTCTGTCAATAGAGAAAGATGCTTTTTGCTGTCAGAAGATGTAGTTCACAATTGTATGCTGATGTACGAGGTCTCCTCTGTTTATAAGGTACGTTTGCTTTTGAAATGTCCCCTTAATATCAGACTAGACTCTATGAGCCTTAGGAAGGTTCCCACAATCTTCAGTTGTGTTTATTTAAGCATTTTTAAATTGCATTTGTTGTTAACATGGCATCGTAATCCAAAGAAAACAGACATTACTATTTAGTTAGTTTATTCCAAGTGGTTTCTCAACCATAATAGCCCATCATAGCCTAAATGAAACACACTCAACCAGGAAAACACTGAATGTAGAAATTCAGTCTTTAATATTTCTGTCACACAGCAGGCCACCCCATCCCTTCTCACAAATGCACTGCCAGGGATGTTGGCAGGTGCCATGTTGGCACCCTGGGTAAGGAATGCACTCTTCACAGCGAGGGCCCTGCCATCCGTACTGGCATTTACACTGACCGGGGGTCACACAATAACCATGTTCCTCACTACATCCAGAGAAGCAGATAGCTGATAAAAATGAGACAAATAGAATGTGCGAAATATTAAAAAGATGTCATATGTAGTAGGCTACTTTTCTTGCAAGTCTAGGCAATCTAAATGATGAATCATAAATAACTTAGACCCTGGACCACAAACCTTAAGTTGCTGATATTTGCAATAGCCAAAAATACATTGTATGGGCTAAAATGATCGATTGTTCATTAGAGTATTAAGTAGATCATGTTCCATTAAGAAATTTTGTTAATTTCCTATATCGTAAATATATTAAACATTAAATGTTAATCAGTAATATGCTTTTTTTTTTTTTTTTTTTTTGCTTTTTTGCACCCTCAGATTCAAACATTTGTAAGCTTATTATGTAAATCTGAATTATTACTCATTTTGTGGTCCAGTGTCACATATAAGTAAATAAAAATATGCAGTTTTATAGCGAATTAACGTTACCTAAAAAACTGTAAAGATGACTTACGCTCTGCGCAATAATCGCCTTTCCATCCAGGCAAGCAAACGCTGCTGCCATCGTCGTCACAGGTAAAGTGACCAAAATGGTCATCCCGTGAACGGCAGAAAACAGAGCAATCGTTGCCATAGTAGAATTCATCGCACACTACTCGGTAGGAAAAGCGTAGCTCACTTTGCTCTCCTAGAAGTTCTCCAAGGGACCATTTCTGACCAACATTCATTTTGGTCGTGAAGTGGCCAATCCTGTTAGAAGACTCGGCATTCCATGCTTCAATTATTACTGAGACTCTTCCTGACGGAGACTGTACAGAAATGGTTATTGAACACAGTTTACTATTTTGATGTTAGTTCCCAAAAGCAGCATTTCCAGGATAATATTCTTGCATGTTAAGATTCCTGCTTTCCATATATATGGGCTGCCTTAAAAACCGACAAAATGCAGATCAAAGTCTTCTGACTGGATAAACAAAAATGGCCCATTTGGCATAACTGTGAAAGATGTGATTATATTTTAGGATCTATTTTAGTGATATTGTGGTGTTCCATATCATAAAATTGCTTATATACACCCTAAAAACCATTTACTCGTCATTAAGTAAGTTCCAAACCTAAATACAAACAGATAAAAATATATATAGAAAAAAGTTCAGGGTGAGTAAATGATGACAGAATTGTAATTTTTGGGTGAACTATTCCGTTAAGGTCTATCTACAATGCTATACATTGTAAAACTGTTATATTAATATTTAATGTTTACTCTTGAGTTACTCACCAGCCACTTTAAGTTAAAGGGCACAGTTATTGGTACACTGGTGGAGATGGAGCTCTGGTCTGTGCTGAATATTCCTGTCAGTCCCGTGCCATTAGAACACGCCAGTCTATATGAAGTGATGTCCTGCGTGTAGTTTAGGCAAAACGTGAAAAAAACCTCACAATCTCTGGCTTTTTTACACACACTGCTGCTGCTGCTGGTTGTTGTGAAAGAGTCCACTTTCAGCTCAAACACTGCATAGGATCTGACCTATAAAAATAAGAAGATGATGTGCACTACACAAACAAGCTAGTGGTTACAGCTCTCACTCAAGAGATTGCATTCAAATAATTAAGAATTTAAATACTCACCAGTTGCACTGATATCAAGATGAAGAGCCATTTTGAGTCTTATTTTCTGCTGTTGATTGAAAGCAGACAATATTCTAATATGAAACTAAACAGAAATTCAAATGTAATCTAGTGAAATAGTGAAATATTAGATGTATCAATATTGGCTTGGCTGGAATTCAGAAAGTAAAGAGGAACACGTATCTCCAAATTGTAGAGTGCTTGTTTAAATAGGGACCTCAGAGTGGGAGTAGTGTGCTGTGCAAATAAGATCAGCCCTCTCTGCACTAAACATTAAACATCATCTGTGCACATGCATAGAATTGGATCTTACAAATGTTTTATTTTTCAGCAAAGGTCTGGGAACAATCAGTCAGTATTGAATCAGTTACTGATTACCAAGTGAATTTTTTGGCACCATCTTTTAGATTAAGTGATTTTATTCAGGAGTTGAATTATGCTGGAGTCTTTGATTCATCTACAGTACTTTGATGAAGAAAAAAAAAAAACCCCAATGTTTAAATTAGAACAGGATGAGTCAATAGGTGTGCTGTTTGATAGCAATCCTTCATTTGAAAGCCATGTTTCTAGTATCTGTTAAACTGTGTTTTTCCATCTCACATATCTAAATTGTGACCTATGCTGTCAACTTCTAATACCAAAATGTTAATTCATGTGTTAATGACCTTGAGGTTAAACTATGCATTATTGGGTGGTTGGTCTGCATGCTTGATCAAAAACCTACGGCTGGTCCAAAATGCAGCAGCTAGAGTCTTAACTAGAACCAGTTTGATCGGGACAGATTTTAAAATCTCAAAAATTAATTTTAAAGCCCTGAATGGCTTAGCTCCTCAGTACTTGAGTGAGCTCTTTCTTACCGCATTATAGTCCTCTACGTCCGCTGCATTTTCAAAACTCTGGCCGTTTGATAATACCTAGAATATCAAACTCGACCCTTGGCAGCAGATCCTCTTGCTATTTAGCACCTAAACTCTGCAACAATCTCCCTAACACCGGAGGCAGGCACACTCTGTCAGTTTAAATTTAGATTAAAGACACATCTCTTTAACCTGGCTTTCACATAACACACTAATACGCCTCTATTACTCAGATTTGTTAAAGGATTGTTAGGCTGCATTAATTTGGTCAGCCGGGAACATTCCCCATAACACACAATGTATGCATACATCATCAGAAGAATGGCCAAAAACCAAGCACTGAGGTCAAAAGGAACTGGATGAGGAGCTGAGAAACAGGTTTGAGCCAAGCTACACATCTGTGGAGGAGTTCAGAAAAAAACCTGAAGGGTCATTGAAGCATGTGGTCTCCGTTAACCTTAATGGAAGAAGTTTGAAACAATCATGACTCTTCCTAGATCAAGCCTCCAGCCAAACTGAGCAAATGATGGAGAAGGGCTTTGGTTACTGTGGTGACTAAGAACCTGAGTCACTCTAGTTGAGCTCCATGGTCATATGTGGAGACCGAAGAAATCCACAGAAGGACAAACATAACCGATTGTGAAACACTTCATCAATTTGGGGTTTATGGTGGTTTGGCAAGACTCAGTTTTCTCCTCAGTTAAGACACATGAAAAGACAATCGGAATGTGCAAAAAAGCACCTAAAGGATCTTCAGACTGTGAGAAACAAGATTCTCTGGTCTGATAAACCCCTTAATTCTAAACATAATGTTTAAGGAAAACCAGCTCTGCTCATCACATGCCAAAAGTATCACAGTACCAAAAGTAAAGTGTGCTGGTAGTAGTCTCTTGCTTCACTTTACACTGTGTACCTCAACATATAGAGATAGTCTTAAAGAAAACCTAGAAGGATCACTTTGTGGCAGGACAATGACCCTAAACACACAGCAAGAGTGGTTTTTAAACAACTTTGTGAATGTCCTTGAGTGGCCCAGCCGCAGCCTGGGATTGAACCCAAATATTTTTAGAGAAACCTGCACATATGCATCTGCCCCCATCCAACCTCGCAGAGCTTGAGAGGTGAAGAGGAGAGAAGAAGAGTGGCAGATAAATGGGAAATTGCTGATGAGCAAAACTTGTCGCATCAAACAAAAAAGGCTTGAGACTGTAAAGATGCTTCAGCTAAACATTAAGTTCACGACTTAAGTTCATAAATCATTTTCCTTTTTTTATTTTCACAGACTCATCCATGCATTACCATCACCTATCTCAAATGAACCACTGATACTTCTAATTGAAATTGTAGATAGAGTGTAATAGGTAGAGTGTAGAGTGTGATCTGTGGGGTTTAATATGCTTTTGTCTATGTTTTTTTTACACTCAAAGATTTGATGCTCATTGACATCCAAAATATGACTGAAAGACTGCAATGGTTTGAGTTAAAAATCTTTGAAATAAAGTCACCTACATTTTGGATGCCCTGGGGGTAACCATATAAAAATGTATCTTTCATTGTGGGTGAACGATCTCTTTAAGGAAACCTGAAACACCCTAGTACCCCAAGTGGTAAGGAATAAAACTGCCTATAAAATTAATATTTTCAAGCTCAAGTCTGGCCATCATTGTGGGCAGTCACATAGTGTGGCCTCATCACAGAGGGCCTGCGATGAACCCAAAGCTGTGGGCCTTCCCTGGGAAAGAAGGCACTTTTCAGGTTTGGTGTGTGCTGGCCCTAGCCCACTGTACCCGCAAAAAGCCAGCATGGGCCCCGAAAGGACATATTTGCAGGATATATGTTTACAAAATTACAGTTTACTTACGTAACTAAATTTATTCAAATTTATTAAAAGTACTTATATCTATTAAATTCAGAATATATTTGGTCTAAAAAATTACTAGTAACTAAAAATAACTATTTATACTATTTCTGTTTTTTTTCTTAACAAGATGCCTGATGAGTGCCTGTAATGCAGTGATGTTATGACTGGAAATGTTGACTGTGAGAAACAAAACCAAATAAAATTGTAATTCTTCTTGAGAAGACTGACACCTAGAGGGCGCTATTATTTGAAACTGTTATTGCACACGTCTCTAAAACCAGGAAACAAAAAAACTTAGCACTGATAGACTGGTGTATGTGCCTGTGTGTACTTGCAGTAATGGCAGAAGGCAGTATTTTATGGGCTCAGGATCAGTTCAGCTGTTCGATCTGTCTGGATCTTCTAAAGGATCCAGTGACCATCCCCTGTGGACACAGTTACTGCATGAACTGCATCACAGACTGCTGGAATCAAGAAGATCAGAAGAGAGTTTACAGCTGCCCTCAGTGCAGACAGACCTTCACTCCAAGACCTGCTTTAAACAGGAATGTGGTGTTTGCGGAAATGGTGGAGAAATTGAAGAAGATCAAAGACCAAAAAGCTTGTCCTGATCCCAGTTATGCTGGACCTGGAGATGTGGAGTGTGACGTCTGCACTGGGAGAAAATACAAAGCTGTCAAGTCCTGCCTGTTGTGCCTGAACTCTTACTGTCAAAGTCACCTCAAACAACACAACAGTTTCTTTAAAGATAACAGACACAATTTGATAAATTCCACTGGACGACTCAAGGAGATGATCTGCTCTCAACATGACAGACTGATGGAGGTTTACTGTCGGACTGACCAACAATGTATTTGTTTGCTGTGTACCATAAATGAACATACAAATCATGACACAGTTTCAGCTAAAGCAGAGAGGACAGAAAAGCAGGTATGAACCAAGAGCATATTCAAAATATAAAAAATATAATAGTCATAGTGCTCGGCAATAAAGCTTCTGGACCCATATGAAGGCTTGTGTGAAGAAAAGACCAAATGTAAGTTGTTTTCACAATGTAATCTTCCTTCACCAACGATCCATTTCAGACATGCTGTTTGCCGTATTTTATATCCTGCTCAAATGATTCTTAATTAGAATGTTGAAGGAGGGAAAGATTATCAGTGAACAGTGACTAAATTAGACAAAGCTATTGCATGACATCAGGAAGACTTTTTGGACAGGACACTCAGTTTGGCTTGTGTGCCATAAACTTTTAAAATAGCGAAAAGAGTATCTAGGATATTTCAATTTGATAAGTCAATTTAAAATCATGGGTTTAAAAAGTGAATGTGAATAATTGGTTACAGAAGCCTAATTTTTGGGTGAACTATCCATTTAATATGTTGATTACTGGTATCTGTTACAGAGACAGCTATTAGACATTCAAAGAAGTCTCCAGAAGAGAATCCATGAAAGAGAGAAAAAGGTTCAGGAGCTGAAAGAGGCTGTGATGACACATAAGGTGAGTTTTATGCTTTTAAGAGAAAGGTGAGCAATGTTTGCAGTTTTTTTTTAGGATTTGAGTCATTCAGTCATTGAAGAACCCATTTCTGTGACTTTTCAGTCCCAGTGAAGCTCAGTGAATGAACGGTCTGATTCTCTGTGTGTTTTAACAGCGCTCTGCACAGGCGGCACTGGAAGACAGTGAGAGGATCTTCACTGAACTGATCTGCTCCATCAAGAAAAGCCACTCTGAGGTGGCACAGTTGATCAGAGATCAAGAAAAGGCTGAAGTGAGTCGTGCTGAAGAACTCTTGAAGCAACTGGAGCAGGAGATTGATGATCTGAAGAGGAATGACACTGAGCTAAATCAGCTTTCACACACAGATGATCACATCCATTTTCTACAGGTAACTGAAATACGGACAAAATTACAATGATCCTCTTAGGTTTTTCCAGATCATGATGATTCAGCCCACTGAACAATAATATTTCACGGTTTCACATTTTCTCAATAATTGATGATTTGGCATGCTGTCCGGGGGGAGGGTCGAGAGCCCGACCGAGCCCGAAGACCCAGGGGTTTTAGCCCTAGGGCTGCAATGATCGGACAGAGCTCAGTGACCGGACCATACCCCTAATGCCCCCTGGGACGAAGATGAAGCCTAGAGGTGAACCCTAGTTAGGCTTGATAAAAGTATGGTGAAATAGGAATAGGGAAGGCCTTGGCCATGACTACCTACTGGGACTGGATGCCTCTATCCGGGCAAGCCGTAGGCGATGGTGGCAAGGAACCAAAACCCCACCAGGCTCAGATAGGGTCAGTTCTCCTCTGGCCGGATACCCAGCATCCAATCCCCAGCAATCAAGCCTTAGATCGAATGTAAGGTCCTATGGTAAAACGTCATAGGTTCTAATGCTCTGACCGGGCCCTGACTGTGAGGGTCTGGACTCTGCTGAAGGTTCCTTCGATCTGAAATAAAACGAACAAAATTAGTGAGGGAATCAAAATCTAGGCCAGACAAAAGGGGTGGAGGAGCGAAGCAAAAAGTGATATATCAGAGAAGGGAAGTTAGCCGGTACGTGCCTCTCCCGAAAATTGTTTATAGCTAAACATAATTTAAATAGTGATGTATAGTCATGATTCAGATGTTTTATAATGATCTCTCTGGTCAGAGAAGCAACTGAACTTTCATCTATTTGCCTAAACAAATTTTGTTCTTTATCCCTCTGTAGAGTTTTCAGTCTCTCTCTGTTGCTCCTGAAGACACAAAAAACATCAAGGTCAGTTCTCTCCTCTTTTATGATGATGTTGGTAAATCTGTCTCTATGCTGAGAGAGAAACTTGAGGACTTCTGCAAAGACGAGATGAACAAGATAACTGCCATAGGTAAAGTACAAGAAATGCATTTACTTTTGTAAAATGTCCAGTAATAACCACCCAAACAAGCTGAGATTACGTAAGTGGATTTGCTGTGAATTACACCATTTATGTCTGTTTGTTTCGTTAGTGACATACATAGAGATTGTTGCCCCATCAGAACTCAAGACGAATGAATTCTTGCAATGTAAGTATTATAATAAAAAGCATTCACAAACTGTCAGACATTTATGAACACTCAAGACATTTTTTCTGCCCAAATCAGATTCCCGCCAGCTCACCCTGGATCCAAACACTGCGCATAAATACCTCCGTCTGTCTGAAGGCAACCGAGTGGCTACATTTATTGGGGCTGAGCAGCAGTATCCAGTTCATCCAGACCGGTTTCATGGTTTTTCTCAGGTGCTGTGTAGAGAGAGTGTGAGTGGACGCTGTTACTGGGAGGTGGAGTGGAGTGGGACGGCTGGTGTGGGAATATCAGTGTCGTATAAGAGCATCAGCAGGAAAGGAGAAGGTGATGATTGTGTATTTGGATTTAATGATCATTCTTGGAGATTGTCCTGCTCTGACTCCAGTTACGCGTTTAGACACAATCAGAAAGCAATAAAACTCCCTGTACTCTCCAGCTCCTCTCGAATAGGAGTGTATGTAGACCACAGTGCAGGGATTCTGTCCTTCTACAGCATCTCTGACACAATGACCCTCATCCACCGAGTCCGGACCACATTTACTCAACCACTCTATCCTGGATTTGCCATCAATTTAGGATCAGCAGTGAAACTGTCATCTTCAAAAATTCTATGAATAAAAGTGGCATATTAAGCTTCGTGATGAAAATGGTTATCACATGTTTCTCCTATCTTATAATTAGAATTCCTAGTATTCTACTATTCTGGGGGAAATTAACTGAATTACTATTTGTTGTGTAATATTGTGTTTGGCTGTGTGTCCTGGTTAACTTGGTGCTAGTCTTCACAAGGATACTTCAAGTTTCTGAATTTTTATTTTTTTAAGTATTTGCATTTAACTCAGGTGTCTTATGAAATATGTTCTTAAAATGTATTCAACTTTTAGCACACAAATGCAAATGTTGGCCTGATATAGCTATAACTAGTAACAAAACTAACAATAAACACTTATCTAATAAAAAAAATAATGCATAATGCCATGTTCATGTTGTAAATTGGGCAGTTTTAATGATGATTTTATGATTTTTACTTTTACTAAAATAATGAAATAGCCTATTCCTAATTCTTACCTAGGCCTACAAGTACGTAAATAGTTAGTATCCTAGCCTACAGCGTTCTGACAATTTATGCTACACTGTCAGATTTTGATACCTCCAATTCCCATTAGGTTATGGTTTATTAATATCTACACCTGCCCCAGCCATAAACCATACAGGTTGTGCACCCACCTAGGCGCATGTTGTTAACACACCCTTTAAATTAATTAAATAACACACCATTGACTTCGGAATAGGTTTTATTTGGTCAAAGGCGCAGTCGCTTCAGTTGCCTCAAAATAGCAACTCTCCAACAATGTGCCTTGTTTCACCTTGTTTTCACACATTCAAACCAGGACCCTTTTCAGACCTTTTTAGGAAAGATATTGTTGTGTTTGGTTATGTTGCACAATTTCTATGATATTTTAATGCAGAAGAATGTGCCTGTTCTAGGCTGTGGGCACTTGAGGATTATTTTAAGGTAAGTAGGCTATACTGTCATAAATCTTTTTCTTGTTTGTTCATTATATGAAGAGCGTATAAAGATAAATTCAACTACAACTGCTTGTTTGGTCCAACATTAGAAATTAAGTTCAACAAAATAGGTTAAATTAATTTGACAGAAACCAGCTAAATTGTGTTGACCCAAGTAAACAGATTTATTTTGAATGAGCTAAATTAAATTGTGTGTAAAAATCTTTTTTTAATTAAATGGACTACAGGTAGCCTAATGAATTTATTTATAGACAGTAAGTTGTCACGTACACTAAAACAGATCTTGACAACAGATCTCTCCATGTATGTAGAGTGAGAATAAATAAAAATGTGTTTATTGTTTTCAATAGTTATTTTATTTTGTATTCCTTCAACTGTCAATAAAAACAAAGTCCATTGAAGGCCATATATTACAACAAAAAATACCTGCTACAAGAGGAGCTATAAGTTTTTTTACAGGTATTAAACATTCTAAGAAAGCTCAATTTATTTTTGTTAACAATTATTATTAAAAATAAAGATTAAAACGTTTTTAGAAGTTAGGAACATAATACATGAAACTTTGTTTCACTTAAGTTCATATTTTATTATCTGAGGAATATGATGTATTTCTCATCGTGCCTAGTTACAATGACAAAGATAAAACGGAAGCAGTACCTTGTAATTCAGGATTTGGCAAATCCAGGAACCAGGAGCAACTGTTGTAAATGTATAGGGGCATTACAGGCTCAAACCTTGGATCACGAGCAAAAAGCATTTGTAAAATCGCAGTCTACTCCCTTAAATTACACAGTTTCACTCTTGATCCATAAACTCCAAACCCAGGATAGAGCGGCTGAGTGAATGTGGTCTGGACTCTGTGGATGAGGGTCATTGTTTCAGACACTTTGTAGAAGCACAGAATCCCTGCTCTGTGATCCACATACACTCCTATTCTAGAGGAGCTGGGGAATACAGGGAGATAGGTCTTTATGTTATTGTGCAAAAATAAGTGACTAGATTGAGAGCACTGAAATTTCCAGGACTCATTGCTATATCCAAATAAACAATCTTTAGTTTCTCCCTTCCTGCTGATGTTTTTATATGACACTGATATTCCCACACCACCGCTCCACTCCACCTCCCAGTAACAGCGTCCACTCACACTCTCTCTGCACAGCACCTGAGGCCAAACATCAAATCTGTCTGGATGATCAGGATACGGCTGTTTTGTGTGAGTGTATGTAGCCACTCTTTTGTCCTCAGACAGATGAAGCTGTTTATGCAAGGTGTTTGGGTCCAGAGTGAGCTGAAAGGAATCTGATAAAAATGACAATTGTAATTTTAACTTAAACGATGTAATGTAAATCTGTATCTTTGTTCAGTACATGCATGTTGTATGAGTTTTGCTGTTGCTGAACGGAAAATCATGACAAATATAGAATATGTACAGAATATAAAAATTAAACTATTAACATTTATTGCTTACTCTTTTGTTTGCTTCATTATTACCTTGCCATGTAACCTTTTCATAAAAGTATGTGTTTACTTACTCAAAAAAATGTGCTCTGCTCAACTGAATACTATGAATTGTGTGTGACACCAAATTTGTAAGATAGAACTGACATGTGTCACTTATGTTTCAACTTTTTAACAGACAAAACAAGGTCTAGCATCTAGAGCTACAGAGAAGGAGAAAGTATTTAACACTAACCCTTCTAAAATCCATAAATATTTTTAACTGTATATATATATATATATAACATCTGATTCTGATTTTGGTGTAATGAATGAGTGAAACATTTGACTGCACATACAATCACAAGGATATCAGTCAATTTTAACCATTTTTTGGTCCCCATAAGGAAACAAGTTTATAAATCAACAGAATTAGGTTTTTTAAAAATGTTCAAAAGTTTTGTGTGTTGGGTAGGTTTAGGGATAGGGGGATATAAAAGACAGAAAGTACAGTATAAAATACATTGTGCCTATGGAATGTACCCATAAAACATGGAAATCAGTCTGTTTTTGTGTTTGTATGCATGTGTGTGTTTTCACTGTGACTTACACTGTAGGAATTCCTCCCTAGTCCTGGGTTCATTATTGGAAATAATGTCAGTGTATGTAACTAAGAAAATAAACACATGTAATTAGTTTTTAATTTATTTTATCTTTAATGTTGCACTAATTTCTTGTGCACTGCAAGCTCCTTTCATCAAGTCAAATTCCTTGTGTGTGTAAACATACTTGTTAATAAAGCTCTTTCTGACTTCCTTCTCATTATAATAGTTATAATTAATAATTCCAATACTTATATGAAGCAAGTGTTGCATTCATATTGTATTTTACTACTTTACTTTCTTAAACACTGTTTCAAAATATATTTCTGTCACTGTACCTTGACCAAATAAGCGTTCTATTTTCTCTTTGCAGAACTCCTCCAGTATTTTTTCGAAGTGAGAGAGAGATTTTCTCACATCATCATAAGGGAGGACAGAACTGACAGCAATTCTAGGAACACATGCGGATTCCATGGGTTTAGCGAGAGACTGGAAACTCTAGAAAGAATAAATAAACAGAAACATCAAAGATAAGAAGAAACTAAATCATATTTTATCCATTAATGGTAAATATGTTATAATCCCAACTAAATATTTTGTGAACCCTATGTTTTATTGTTATAGTTTTGCAGTGTCCATTAAGTTTGTATTAGGTTAAAACTAAAGCGTTAATATTACCTACATTTAGTTTACGTCTAAGATCTAAATATTCAGTGTGTGTGCAATCTACACTGGGAAAAGTAAGTGCACATAAAAGACAAATGTTAAAGTCACTGTGACATCAGAAATTAAAATGACAAAAATTACATTGATCCAAAGCTAAGCTATTTCATTTGCTTTATACCAAATAGTTGGTATCAGAACAAACTTGAACTGTTGTTATTTATACCATTTAATCTGTTGTCTAATATGGGTCTAATATATGAATTATGTGTCTTACAGTAAAATGAATTATTCTCTAGGCAAAACACAATGCTTAGGACAACAGTCCTGCTACCTCAAGGAAAAAGATGTGATCATCTGTGTGTAAAAGCTGCTCCAGCTCAGTATCTCTCCTCCTCAGATCATAAATCTCTTGCCCTAGTTGCTTTAAAAGTCCTTTAGCTCGATTCACTTCAGCCTTTTCCTGATTTCGGATCATCTGTGCCACCTCAGAGCTGCGTCTCTTAATAGAACGGATCAGTTTGTTAAAGATCCTCTCACTATCCTTCACTGCCGCCTGTGCAGAGCACTGTTAAAACACACAGACAATCAGATCACCAGTCTGTTAGCCACATGGAAAATATGGTTAGTCTGAGTGTCACCTTGTGAGTCTTAATAGCCTCTCTGAGCTCTTGAAGCTTCTTCTGTATCTCTTGGATTCTCTTCTGGTATTTTTCTCGCATCTCTCCAACCTGATTCTGAGGCAAGGGAGAAAAAAACATTATAAATCCTCAACAAGTTTTGGTGAGGAAAGTTTATCAGTTAATATTAGTTTGACTGAATTGTTTCCAGATACTGCAACACAGTTTACTTGTGCATGTACCTGTTTCTCAGTCCTCTCTGTTTCAGCTAAAACAGTTTCGTGATTTTTGTGGTTATCCATCACACAAATCAAACAAACACACCGCTGGTCAGTTCGACAAAAAGCCTCCAGTAGTCGGTTATGTTTAGAGCAGATCATCTCCTGTAGTCGTCCAGCATCAGTCAGTTTATGCCGCTTACTTGAAGGAAATTGCTCATGACACTCAAAGTGAGTTTGACAATAGGTTTCCAGACATAGAAGGCAGGACTTAATAGCTTTACGTTTCCTTCCCGGACAAACATCACACTCCACATCTCCAGGTTCAGCGTAACTCAGAGACCGATCCATCTGTTCTTTTTTCTTCTTCAGTTTCTCCACCACTTCATTAAACATCACATTTATATTTAAAGCAGGTCTTGGAGTGAAGGTCTGTCTGCACTGAGGACAGCTGTAAACTTCCTCCTGATCCTCTTGATTCCAGCAGTCTGTGATGCAGTTCATGCAGTAGCTGTGTCCACAGGGGATGGTCACTGGATCCTTCAATAGATCCAGACAGATCGAGCAGCTGAAATTATCTTCAGCGACTAAAATTTTAGCTTCCGTCATTACATCCTCCAGCATTAACGGCAGTCTACTGCACATAATCAGACAGAGAAATAAATACTCTACAGCGACTTATCTACACTTTGCTTTCGTTTTCTCTGAAATGAAGCGATGGACGTGTGCATAACAGGTAGTTGACTATCTCCGGTGGCAATAAAGAAGATCCACTAGGTGTCAGTCTCACGCTGATGCCAGTGCAGAATGATGGACCGCTAAGAGACTTGATATTCATTAGTTACACATATTAACTCAAAGCAATTTTGGCACGTGTTTGCTGTTGTTGTTTTTTTGTTTTGTTTAAATGTTGGTCTGACGTGCATAATATAAATAAAGAAGAAATGTTTTTTTAATTATTATTCAATATTAAAAGTTCAAATTAAATGCATCAAAATTAAACAGTTTAGTGGTTTTAGTGTGTGATTTTACATTATTTTACCAAATTAAATTGAAAAGCGCTTCGTGAGAGGCGCCACCTATTGGCACAACTATGCCAGATAAAATAAACTTCAGGACGTGTATGTAATTGGAATGTTTAATATAAAATGTATGTATACTTGAATAATTTTAGTTAGGTTTGAGTCGTTGCGTTGAATCTTTTCGGTATTTTGATTGCAACTAACTGAGTTAACGTAAACAAATCAGTGTAAAAAAGTTATTAAAAGCAGACATAATCTTTGACAAACACGACCGCTTGTTTGCACACGTCTCAAAGCAGGAAGAGAAACCGCAATCTGTGTTGAGCTGTCTGTATTATTATGTAAGTGAAGAAACATGGCAGAAGCCAGGATTTCATTGGGCGAGGATGATTTCAGCTGCTCGATCTGTCTGGATCTATTGAAGGATCCAGTGACCATCCCCTGTGGACACAGCTACTGCATGAACTGCATCACAGACTGCTGGAATCGAGATGATCAGGAGGGAGTTTACAGCTGCCCTCAGTGCAGACAGACCTTCACTCCAAGACCTGCTTTAAATATAAATGTGATGTTTAAAGAAATGGTTGACAGCATGAAGAGGACCAGATCTGCTCTCAGTTATGCTGGACCTGGAGATGTGGAGTGTAATGTTTGTAAAGGAAGAAAACGTAAAGCTCTAAAGTCATGTTTGATGTGTGTGGAATCATACTGTCAAACTCACTTCGAGTGTCATGAGGAATCTTATTCCAGGAAACGACACAAAGTGACCAGTGCTACTGGACGAATCCAGGAGATGATCTGCCCTGAGCATGACAGACTACTGGAGGTTTTTTGTCGTTCTGACCAGAAGTATATTTGTTTGATGTGTGTGATGAAAGAACACAAAAATCATGATACTGTTTCAGCTGAAGCAGAGAGGACAGAGAAACAGGTATCAACTAAAAACACGTATTGTGTCAAGCTGTTGGGTAGGCTAGTTAAAAGTGACATATCACACAAAAATATAGTTATTTTCAGCTCCTTGCAGAAAACCAAAGACTTCTTATTTGTTCATCAGAAACAAGTTGAAGAGACAGTAATAATTATACAGAAGAAACTTCAAGAGAGGCAAACAGAGCTTCAGAAGCTGAAAGAGTCTGTGCAGACACGCAAGGTGAGTATAAGAGAAAGATACAACAGTCTGATTAAGTGGAGTGATTCTAATGGTTCTCTCTTTTATGTCGTAACAGCTCTTTGCTCAGGCAGCAGTGGAAGACAGTGAGAGGATCTTCACTGAACTGATCCGCTACATTGAGAAAAGACGCTCTGAGATGATACAGATAATCAGAGGTCGAGAAAAGGCTGAAGTGAGTCGTGCTGAAGAACTCTTGAAGCATCTGGAGCAGGAGATTGACGATCTGAAGAGGAAAGACAATGAGCTGATGCAGCTTTTACAAACAGAAAACCACATCCGTTTCCTACAGGTTTGTACAGATTTAAAGAGCTCGTACTGCAGACTCTTTAACTGACATTTGATTTGATATGCCATTGAGGCTTACTGTATAATTACCGGTTGTTCGGATAAGTGCAATTGCTGTCAAGATTGTGTTAATGAATCGTACTTTCATCAATGTGATCTTTTACCTTTCTTGGACTGTGATTGTTCTTATTTACACGATAATTTACATTTTTGCTTAGAATTTTCAGCATCCCTCTGTAACTCCTGCATCTTCAGACAGCACCAATGTCAGTTCTCTACTCTCTTATGATGATGTGAGAACCTCTGTCTCTATAATAAGAACAAAATTTGAGGATTTCTGCACAGAGGAGATAGAAAAGATATCTGGTGGAGGTAATGTACAGATTTGTGACCTTGTGAAGTAGAGTTAATAAATGAATAAATGTTGTGTGGATATGAATAAGAAATATTATTTTAAAAAATGGTTAATAATATTATACCTCACTTTTATTAGTATTGATTTGTTTTCAGTTTTTAGTATTAATATTAATATGTGGCAAACCAGTCAGTTATATTTGTAGCAATAGCCAACTGAACACTGTATAGGTCAAATTTTTCTATGCCTCAGATGCCATTTTTTCAAATAGTTGTATCTCTGCAAAATATTGTTCTATACTAATAAACCACACATCAATAGAAGCTTATTTAGTTGACTTTTAGATTATGTATGAATCCCAATTTTAAAAAATGACTGGTTTTGTGGTTCATGTTCACATATTAGTAGTTTAATACTACTGATAACTTTATTAAATTTCTGTTTGTGTCTGTATAGCGAATAAAAAAATCCTCACACCCATCATTGAACCAACTGCAAGAGAGCACTTCTTACAATGTAAGTGTTATAAATGATAATGCAAATAAAACAAATGCTAGACAAATTTATACACATTTAAAGTTTTGAATTTCTTTACTAACTGTACTAACAGTTGTAACGATCAGCTGGATGTGCCAGCCCAGCTGAGGGGATGGCACTCCAGCACCCAGCTAACTGTGTATGTTTTGTGTCTGTTTTCATTCATGGACCCTTGTCACCTCCCATCTTATCTGTTGTCACGGTTCCCCAGTGATGTCTCCGCCCCCCTTGTATGTTGCCATAGCCACTCATGTCTAGTCTCCTCCCACTGACCTAGTTCTACCTGTATAAAAACCAGATGTGTTTGTATGTCTTCACGGTCCATTGCATTTCATAGAATCCTTTTGCTCCTGCATTTGGTTCCCTTGCAGACATAGTCTTTCCATGATCAACCATTTAGCATGCTAATTTAATTTGTCTACTTGCTCTAATTTTTTTTATTTAGCTTATTATATTGGAACAATTCCAATTTTCTTCTGGCTGCAGATGTTGAGACCATAAATTGTGCCACTGCTCGTGCAAAGCTGGTTTTACTCTGAGCATCAGTGTTCAGGTCATTAGAGCTATGTACACTGTAAAACACGACATCCCAATTTTGCTATATTAACTTACTTTTCCTCTTTAACTCCAATTGACATCTGAAGTTTTGGATATTTAATTAAAGTTTACACATACTTGAAAATTAAAGTAATATGTTGTCTTGATTACTTCTGAGTTTTGTCTGGCTCTAAAAGTTGACTTAACCCACGTCTGTAAGTTATATGTTGGGGGAGGGGCGTTACACGGACACAGCGAAAAACATTGCCTTCTTGATTTATTGCAACTGCCTGGAGTGGAGATCTGATGGGGATTTGTGTCGAAAAACATAAAGAAATGAGAAGAAGGTGAGTTTTTGTTTTTCTGTTTGTAATAATAAATGGAAAATGTTGCAATTTATTGCGTGTTAGCAAATTTGACCCTGCTCCACGAATGTAATATGACACCACGGGTTTTTTTCCCTCACTAATTTTACAGTTTAGAGACTCAAATGCTAAAATATCTTAATATTTCCCTTCAGTTATCGATTCTCGTGTTTTAATTGGATATTTTTAAACCTTTCCGACAGCTGTTTTTATTTTATTTTTTCTATGGTACAATTTCATATGTTTAGTCTATATTGCTATACTGATTTGCAAACTTTCCTACCTTTTCACACAGTTACAGCTGTTGATCCATGCTCAAAGTCAATGCCATCTTAAGATATAAGGTTGTTACCCTACAGAATTAAAGAAGCTAGTTTTAAGGACACTTTTTTTACAATGAGGTACATTTAACTTACATTTGTTGCAGCCCTAATGCAATAACACAACATATTTAATGCAGAATATTGATTATGCTGACATGCTACTGTTTTTTTCCCACACAGTCACAGCTGATGATTCCTCTTTAAAATTGTCACCTCAATATCTAAAGTGTCACCCTACTGTTTTCAAAAAGAGTGTGAAGGACATTCATTTTACAATACGATACAGTAAGCATATCCTTACTGATATTAAAATATTTTGTTGTTTAACTATATTTTTTGCATGTCTAATGCAATTACATAACATTTAATGCAGTCCATGCAGTTATTTCCGTACAATTTCATAGGCTTAGACTGGATTGCTGGAACTGATACATGTACTTTTTTATTTTCACCTCAAGATATAGGGAGTCCCGCTACAGAGCGATCAACTGTACTCATTCTTGGATGGACAGATGCCTTGGCGTCTTTTAGAGCTGTATGAAGCTGCTATATCATCAAGCAGGAGATTGAGCCTTAGCAGTGTTATACAGTGCCTTTCTAACTTAGTATCAGTAAAATTAACTCAATTTGATCAATTTGCACTAATATACTGTGAGTGTTCTTATTTGTATTGTTTCCAATTGTATGTAGGACACAAATCGGAACAGAAGAAAGCTGCCTTCCTTAGTCTTCCACACTTCAAGTTTGTTCTTTATGCTTTAGTAAGAGTGGACTACATGAGTATTTTTCAACACTGTCAATGACTATATTTTGCAAATCATTCAAAGGTTAGAAAGTTATATGTACTTCTATACATACAGTCTTTAAATTACTTGAAAGTAGTTTTTTTTTTTTTTGTATCATTACACATTGCCTTCCACTCCTCATTATTCCCCAATTCATACCATTTTCCTTCCCCTCAGTTATGTTTTCTATACCTCTTATATACCACACATCTATCTGTCTTCTAGCTCTGTATAATATTAGATATGCTTTGATGTTTTGATGAGTTGGATGTTGGAGCAATTGGCTTTTTAAAACATGTTTTCCTGACAAGAATTTGTGTTCTCAAACCAATGTTAAAGCTTGTACCACACGGCTTGAATTTCTTTCAATAAAATATGTATATTTTTGAGCAGACCATTTACCAGACTCTTTATTGTAAGCTGATTAGAGTTTTCTCAAACTGATAATGAGACATACAGTAGTAAGTTGTTTTAACTCAGAGCATCAAGCTGAACCAACAAATGACCATTAGCTTAAACTCTTTGAAACAAAGAGTATCCTTAAATTGAGTTAACTCACACTTTCAAGGAAGCAGGTGAACTTTTGTTTGTAAGTTTAACTAACTCTGTAATGTTTTGCAGTGTAGCTGTTTTGACAGTTAAGGCCTGTTCACACCAAAACTCTTCACAGGTTTAGTTCATCTCTAAAATTTGGGTTAAGTTCCAGATGTGTTGGTTCAGATATATGCAAAGGCGCTAAATGAAAATGCAAACTCACTGTCTGACAGTAGGTGGCACTTATAGAAAATCAGAAATCCTATGGTTAACCCAGTTATCCTGGAAAAAGCTTGTCACAGAGATGAAGAAGAAAGAAAGCCAATCATTACATTTCCAAATCTACTTAACCAGTCCTATCCAGAATTTGGTACAGTACTGCATGGCTTCCGTTCTGGGCAGTAATTGAAGTTTTGGAATACCTGCATTACAATGTAAGTAACAGAAACACGAATGCGCATTTTAATCAAAGGCTTACAAAGACATAATAATACATGGTTAAAAATCCTACATTGTGATCTTTTAAATGAACATGAATGCGTTCATCAGTAGTTGATGCAATGTTGAAACCCTTCATAAACCTAAAATCATTTTTGTAAAACCAGTGGTCAAATGATATTACATATTGAAATATTTATAATCAGACTACATTTACTACAGTTACAGTTTGTTTACATTCACACAAAGACCAGTCACTAGTCAGGTAACATAATTACATAGAAAACTAAGAAACCACACAACATTTTGCACAACAAAAATGTACATTATTAATTAGTTAATGAAATGCAGAGATTCCCAATTTGTATTTTATTTTATTCTATTTTATTTTATTTTTTGTCAGTCAAACCTCTTTCATCTAATGTACTTACTGTAAGTACTCTTAAGAGTTTAAGGTAAGTTAATAATAAAGTAACGCATTTGCATGTTCAAGGTTCTTTGCCATTGGTTATGCAGGTAAACAAAGTATTACATCATTTTTAGTAAGTATTTTATTTCGATCGTTTTTATTTTTAACGTTTTAATGATTTTCATTCATTACTAATTTTTTTTTTTTTTTTTTAACACAATCCCACATCAGTTTCATCATAAACCACAGTTTGGGAAACCTTTATATAATTCAATTGTTAATGCACTTTATGGTTATTGTTAATAACACGAATGAAATATATTTTCAACAACAAGGTACTGGTCTGCTGCTGGGTGGTTGTATGGTGCTTTATAAATAAAGTCGAGTGAATGAGTATTATCTTGTTTAAATCTATGTGATAAATGTGTTAGGTGAAAAGTAATCTGACTATATTACTTGTGTACTGACTGCATTTTTGGTTATGTAATCTGGAATCAGTAGCAGATTACAACTTGTAAGAAATCTATTCAGCACTGCATGGTGTTTATCAGACGAGCTGCTCAATATCCATCTAAACTGCTATATTACAGATGCCTTTTCTATTTATTGTCACTTAACAAAATGCATGAGTGCCATTGAAACATGGTTTTATGTCACGGCAGCAGCTCTGGGCATGTGACCAAAAGGATAGCACATGTGCATTGCTCGGTCAGTTTTGATGAAGAAATGTGTTGCACTGACGGCACGTGAACGTTGGCCTGAGCAGACGCATTAACAGCCGTTCATTCAAATTAAAATGTTTATTACACCAAATTTGCAAGATTAACATTCATCTCGATGTGAACAGGCCTTGAATTGGCACTACAGCTGATTTATGTATTTTGAAATAAAAGTATCACGACAACGTTAGCCGTCGTGTTCATTACTCGTCCTATCAGGTGGCTCTTAATGCTGTATATTAAACACGGGGTTGCGGCGGGTGCAGGGGCATTGGGCGGGCCTTAATTAAAGTCTGACGGCTAAATGCATCAGAATGTGGCAGACAGTGGAGCCTGTCATGGAGACGATTTTAATTTGCGCCCCACCTCCGGAGAGCAGCGGCGACTGGCCTTGACCCTGCGCTGACTGTATGGATTAATGTACTGTAATGACTGCTGAGGCTATCATTGCAGCAGGCATCATTAATTATCCTTATTGATTGTTGCTTTCAGAGATAAAGCATTCTGCTGACTGGGAAACACTCCGAGCTCGCACAAGGTCAAGGCTAAAAAAGGGAACTTAGATAATCGCAGCAAGCAAAGGCTGGACCAGATCAACTGAAAATACATATATGTGGACTCTCTCTTACACTCTCTCACGCGTTGTCTCATAGACCCTCCTGCTGTCTTATAGACTGTATATATATATATATATATATATATACACACACAAACATTGCACCCCACTGTTTACTATGCATGAGTGAAAAACACAGTTAAAAAGCTGATGACATGCTTACCCAGTGCATATTCGAGGCTGCCTCGATACATATGAACTATCAAACAATGTGACGTCTATATGACGATTCACATAACTCCTGCCAGAGAGCAACAGAGACAGAGAAGGAAAGAATAGAGAGGAATACTGCTGACATCTTATTCGGTGAGTGATGAGAGGGCCGTGTCTCAGCACGATTAGGTTTCCCCACCGCCTGCCTTAATGGAACCAACCAATCCCAGGAAGGAAGTGAGGGTTTTATATTTACACAAGCATACTTCACTCTTCTGCTCCGTGTGCATGTAACAGTGACAAAGATACCCAGAGATACATTCAGCGTTGCGGTCTTAAAATGAGGATGATTGGACAGCCATGAGTGTGTGTAGTTGAGGTTCATGTTTATGACTCATAGGCTAATGGGAGAGCTTGCTGTGTGCTCCATCTCATTAGTACAGCACTGGAATGGCAAAACACGCACACTAGTCTAAAGGAAGTGATTAGAACACACAGCTCTCATATTTCAGAACTTGAAATACCCAAGGCACTAATTTTGAGACAAAAAAAACAGATATAGTCAAAACAGTAAAGTGATACTGAGGCGTAAAGATGTTGAAACCTGCTGAATCGTAATGCACCAGCATGCAGCAGACCAATTTATGATAATTTTCTGAAAGGTTATGCATTACTGTTGTGCTAAAGATCGGCCTGTGCATTAAGAAACAGTTACCTCTGACAAAGTAGAACAAATGTCAAAAGAGCAGAAAAAATTGAGTCAGAGATCCGTCTCACTAAGAAGGGTTAAGTGGCTACTCGGTTAAGATGACTTTATCAAGCACCAGTGGCTCAGACCGATGGATGGATACAGTGATATAACAGCCCTGTATATTTTCTAATTTAACACGAGTCTTTACTAAAGCAATAGAAAAATACTATAATCTCTTGGCTCTCTTGTCTGTTCATTAACGCCTGGAAACTCAACAACATTTGGCTAATGGTAAAAGATTTACAATCATTTTGGAGATTTCACAGAATTCTTTGTAAATTGATTATTATATGATACTGGTTAAACATTAACTAAATAAATAAATAAATCAAGAGCTACATGACATTTACAGGTACAGGCCATTATTTTTTTACATTTGGACAGATGCAGAAGTGTATAATCTGAACATTTTGACAACATTTAAATATTTTTCTTTAATATAATAGATAAAAAAAAATTGTGTAGTTGTCCTGTTACCTTGAAATAGATGCATTTTAGACCTTTTAATCCTATTCCCAAACCTAAACACAATCATTTTATTAAGAATATAACACAACATGGAACATGCTTTCTATGAAACATTTAAAAATAATGAGACCCTGGAAAAACCAATCCCACAAGCCCTATCTTAGGTTACCTGTAACATGAAATGCATTTGCCTATACAGTATATACAATCACTGAATAAGCAAGCAAGATATGTGTAGCTTTGCTCTAAGAAGTAAACCTATACATGTCTGTCTGTTCTAGATCAGAAAGAACTTTGGAACCATTTCAGAGCCTCGTGTGTGTGTTCCAGACTTCTAGGATTGAGCATCAAACAGCACGTCAGGATCCCATGGCACTGCTTCTTAACACAACGTCATCACGTGTCATGAATATATCACTTACCCAAACATCTTTCCAAACACTGTGACATTGGTGTATATTGTCAGTATCTAATTTGATGATAGATGTTGTAAAGCTCATGTCAGTTAATAGCAACCTTTTTAATTACTTGGTTCTTAATCTTAATCACTTAGATTCTGTTCTAACTAAAAAGAAAAAAAGGAACCAGGCACACGAGGAAGTGAACACAGGGAACAACAAAGACAAGGGATACACTTCACAATAAAAGTCCAAAGACAAACACATAGAAACATTTGAAGGGCCTGGACCAAAAAAAGGGTGAAGACCTGGGTTTTGGGAGTTGCAGAAGATGCTTTCACAGAAGACACGTCTTGGGGAAGCTGAGGTACTCAAAATAGGAACAAAACAGGGTCACAAACTAAAAGTTAGTACTTAGTATCAGTCAGTTAGTATCTTATCTAAGAGGCAAATGACATTGTATGTGTTGTCCAAAGAAACCCAGTCACACTGAAGTGAAACTTTTCTTTTGTGATGAGTGGAAAGAGGGCTTAGAATGCTATCCTGTCTGCCTGCTGTCCACTACAATGAAGATCAATCAGGTAGCAACCTCAATGAGGAGAGTAAGTATCTGGCAGAAAATCAGATGTTGTCTGTTTCCTTCCATCACTGTATTAATGGAATTTCTTCTTGTTGTTTTCCAGAGGTGCTTTCTCTCCTCGTTATGTGACTACATTGCTTAACCTTCATTTTGGTCATAAATGAAAGTTTACTTATTTACTGAATGTTTTTGCCTGATTTGATCCAGAAATTGTTCAATTGTGGAGGTGAAAATCATGAATATATCTACACTATGGTGTTTTTGGTGGCTGTTGTGCATGTCAGACTGAAAGGGGTGCTGTAGAAATGATCCAACCAACAGTAAAAAATCAATCAATCCATTGAATTATTTACTCATTTTAATTGAATACCACATGTGCCACGAGGCATGTGTTTACAGTACTGGTTCTATGTCAACATGTTTGTTCGTTTACATATCTTACAGGTCAGTGAAGATTATATTATATTAAATTATAATGTCTACTAAAAAAAATATATTCTGGCATATGCATATATCAGCTTTCTTTTTGATACTGTATGTCATGAAGGAAAAAAATGCAATTATACATAGCTCAAGTAAAATTATGGTGGTGGCTTTCTCTGGTTCGGAATAAATCACCCAGGCACTGTGCATGCACTGAAGTTTTGTGTATAATAAATGTAATGCACTAGTAAATGAATAATCAATTGGACTGCAGTGTTCAGGATTCATATCGAAATTATTTTGAATTTATTGTGACTGATGAAAATTAGTGCATGTACACCTCACACTTATTTTCTGCCATCTTCTCATTTCAAGACTGCAATTTGATAACGCACATGCTTTGCAATCCATAACAACTCATTTTCTTCATAGTGACTGTCCCCAGTGAGAGATTTTTGGCAGATTTATTGTCTTATAAGCAGGTCTTCTTTATTGTCTGTTCTTTTTTTCTCTCGCTTGTTCTCTGTAAGTATCCTTGTGTTCTGTTTCAGTTTGTCAGCTGTTTGCAGAAATAATATTTGCTTGCCGGCATGTATAGAGAAGTTAAATAGGCAGATTCAACATGCCAGATGAGGGAGAGTGAGATAAAGCGAAGCAGAGTCTGTCTTTTCTGTTCATCTTGTCTGAAGTATATCAGACAGAGCTTCCCAAGGTCTGTAAATTCATTACGGCACTGTATCTTTGAAATAGGCGCATTATAAAGGGCACAGGCTGTGGATTGTAGTCAGAGTTGAATTGCTAAGCAGTAGCCTGAGGGAAGAGAGCAGCTCTCCAGTAAAGGTATGACCAGCCAGTACTGCAGGCACCAGACTCTCCTGAGAACCCTAGCAGGTGTGTGTTTGTGTGCGTATATGTTTCAGTATAACTATATAATCATTCTTAGAACAATCATTTTGCTGTCTCTTGTCTGATGCATTAATAATTTATCTAATGTATTTTAAATTTAACTTTAAGACTTTAACGCTTGAGTTCCTTCAAGTGACCTGAAACTGACCGATTAGTAGCTCTTGTCAGTTTTCTTTGCTTCAATAAAATATAATTACACTCATGTAAGGATAAGAAATGAAACATTCGTAGATAAAGTAACAATTCTTTGAATTCTAATCCTGCCTCTGCAAATGAATGAAATTAATTGATATCACAGATTCATTTAAAAGTGGTTAAATGCATTAGAGGTTAAAATTCAGATTTAGACGTTCCACCTTTTTTCTTTTCTTTCTTTCTAATAATTTGCTTTATTTGCTTTAGAATTTAGTTAACCATCTTAAAGATTTTGTTAAAAAAATCATGCATCGGCTTTACAGAAAGCAACAGTATAAGAACAACCCTGCACTAAAAGAACTCTGAATAAATGTAGTTATTTAAGCTCAAATGAAATCTTCATTAAGAAGCAGTGAGCAGTTTTGTCTGAGGAAAAACTCAATTCATTTATGAACAAGCAGAACACATTTCTGTGCAATATGAATTTATATGGTATAATTCAATTTACATGAGGTTTCATGCATGATGCCCCAATGTCTGCTTTCTTTAATTTATTCTGCATTCCAATGCTGTTACGCTCTGAATATTTACTGCTTAAATGAATTGCATTTGCAATATTTCTAAGTGGTTAAAAACTGCGTAAAAAAAAAACATCAATTAAAGACACCCACTTGATGGATTGATTTACTTTCCTTACTTTTATTGATGTCATAATTGAAGAATACATCATCAAAGATGTTATTGTTTTGCTTTCTGGTTAAATTCTTTAACTTCATTCCTTTTTATTTAATATTGACTTTGGTGCAAATCAACTAAATGAGAGTCTCAAGATGATTCATTGGCTGTTATAGAGTGCTTTGCTGTGATGCCATCTCCATTTCCTTGTTTACATAATGCTCCTGGGAAGAGAGGACATACATGTCTATATTTGCATTGTATTTGTGCACACACACACACGCACACATGCAAAATCATTTTTGGGCGTTGGTATTTCAGCATGATGCCCATCTATCTTTCTGACATCTAACCCAATCCCTGGAGGCTAACTGAATTTAATCCTGAACATTAGATAAGCACCCTCTGCCTGAGCGTATAAACGTGTGTGTTTGTGTGTGTGTGCGTGTGTGTCTGTGTGTGGTTTAGGTGACTCCCAACAACAGGTTTTGACTGGAACTTCTCTCTTTGTCTATCTGTCTCTCTCGCTCCTAAGGGATGAACAGGAATTGTCTTGGCACTCGAACAAAGGTAAGCATGAAATTTTTACATCTATTTTAAAACGTATGCGCCATATTCAAGAAATACAATTGTCATAATCCTAATATCTTTGAGTTTTTATTTTGATATATTTAAATTATTTCATGATTTTCAGAAACATTGGATACTTTTGATTGATATCTTGAATTTAGAGACTTTTAATGTGGTATTTTCATCAACTAAAAATAATGAAAATATTTCTCTTTGCCAATGTCTGCTGTCACATTTGTATTCTGTGTTGGTGTTGTTTTCCTTATGTTGCCTGTCTGCTTCCTTTGTTCCTGCTTTCCCTCCTGTCTTCCCTCATCAGGCCATCCACGATGTAGATGGATTTTGTCTTCAGCGGAACAGTAAAGAATTTAAGCTGAAACTGTGGTCCTTGGTGATTCATAAAACGCGAGTCACCTGCTGCCCATTTTTGGAGAGTTAAAAAAGCACATCAATGAGGCACACAAAATGAACACCCACAACTTCTGGCGATATATTGAGGTCTTATGAAGCAAAACAATCAGTCTTTTTTTATTTAGCATAAATTATATCATTGTAGATGTTGTATCAGAGGTAGATTATTTTAGACTTTATTATTTTAGCATAAATTTGACTATTTTTCCAATCCCATACCATATACAATTGGTAAGACACAAAATAAATGTCCCCAGAAAATAAAAGGCAGAGGCTATTAACTGTCAGGGAGTCTCAGTCACCTCTGTCACTCCGATCACCAGTACCCACGTTCACCCGTTCCCAATTACTGGCATTCTGATCCGCTGCACCTGCCACCTGCAATCAAGCCCAGCTACGAGAGCATGCTCCTCACTAGCACTCACTGACCGTTCACTCCGTTGAATATAACCTGACTAACTCTTATCTGTGTTCTCTAAACAGAACTGTGTGCTGTACTGTGTATTGTGCCTTTACCGTTTCAGATCTCCACAGCTCCATAGTCTCTCTGCTCCTAGCAAGGAATCCTGGTTTCCCTCTACATGCTCTGCCCAGATCTCCCTCTCCTCAGTCATCTCACACTCCTGGTTCCTCTAGTGACTCTCTTGGACTCTCTTTGTGTCAAAAATCCCTTTTAATGACTATTCCTCCGTGTCCTCCTGCTCTGTGTTTGACTGAAGACCGGACCAACACCGATCTGCATGTCATTGATGCCCGGCAGCCCACTGACGCTAACATGCTGGAGGAATTAGTTACCATCCAGTCCTCCCTCACTCCTGCTCCATCACCGACTCGACCTGCCTCTGTAAGTCCCATTGCCGTGGCGCCTGTTTTCCATGGTGATGCTGCAGAGAGCAGCAGTTTTTTTTGTGTACCCTCCGGATTGAACCTAAGATTACTTCACTTCGCTGCTGACATCTAACTCTGTTGCAGTATCCGTCCTCCTCGACTTGGGCTCCTCTGGGAATTTCATCTCCCAAGCCCTTCTAAATCGGCTCCAGCTCCCTGGAAGATGTCAGCTCCAGGAGCTCCGAGTTTAGATGATTCAGGGAAAACCTCTAGGGCGTGTGAGGGTTAAACATCAGTGTCCCCCAATACAGTTGAGATTCAGATGTCTACATGAGGAGACCATATCATTTCTGGTACTGGAGGACACCACTGGGCATTCCAGGATGTTTTCAGTAAGCAGATGGCCACCTGACTACCACCTCATTGGCCACAGTACTGTGCAATTGAGCTGCTACCTGGGGCCAAACTCCCCAAAGGAAGGATCTGTCCCCTGTCCATCCCGGAGCACAAGGCACTGGAGGAATACAGCCGGGAGGCCCTCTGGCAAGGTTTTATTCGCTCCTTCCACCTCTCTTGTGGCATCAATTTTATTTTTTTGTGGGCAAGAAGGATGGAGGCTTGAGGCTGTGTATTGATTATTGGGTTTGAACTCCCAGACCGTCAAGCTGCCATACTCGCTTGCCCTGGTCCCTTCCACCCTGGAAGAGTTGCAGGGGGCCTGCAACTTTTCCAAACTTGACTTGCGGAGTGCCTATAACCTGGTACGAATACATTCTGGCAATGAATGGAAGACAGCCTTCATAACACCCTCTGGACACTATGAATATGCCATATGGGCTTTCCAACTCACTCTCGGTGTTCCAGAGTTTTATCGGTCGATACCTCCAGGCCCTGGGCTGAGTACGCACAAAATTCTCTGTGTCAATCCACTATGGGGTTAACCCCCTTCCAGTGCATGCTCGGCTATCAGTTCCCACTCTTCCTCTGGACGGGGGAGCCATCTACGGGTCCAGCTGTGGACCACTGGTTTCATGAGAGAAAGAGGGTGTGAGACTCACCCCATATCCATCTGGAGTGGGCAGGGCGGAGACATGAGTTCTTCATGGACGCTTAACCCTCTCAGCCTCCCCATTACCACCCAGGCGATCGGACCCACGACCTCCGTCTCCACCTCCCCCAGAGTGCCTAGACGAGGTGGCAGTGTTTCAAGTTAAGGACATCCGGGATTCTCAGCGAAGGGGCGGCCGACTTGAGTATCTGATCGATTAAGAGAGGGATACGGCCCAGAAGAATGATCTTGGGTGGTCTGGATATCCTCGATCCATCGGTCCTGAAGGAGTTTCACCTGCATCACCCAGACTGCCCTGTGCCCAGAGGCCATGGCCACCCCCGTCACCGTTGAGGGGCATCAGGAGTCACCTCTGTCACTCCAATCACCAGCACCCATGTAAACCCTTTACTGACTATTCCTCTGTGTGTGACATTACCAAAGTGCAGATAGCAGTAGATTTTCTATATTATGTCACATAAATTCACTATATACATATAATATATTTCCATAGCGAAAGATTCTATTTAAGTGAAAAAAGCAGTATTTTCTTTGCAATAAACAGTAGTTATGTGTGTATTGTATGCTCGCGTATTGAGTGTAAATTATCTTTTTTATTAAAATTATTTTATTGATGTGACCTTATTGGGACAATAAAGCCCTTCCTACACCCTTAATCCAACCCAATAAACACTTATATGAGGCATCTTATGTTCCGCTTTTTGATGATTTTCTTTTGATGATGCCTACTTTTTTAACAATCATCTTTTATAATGATGTCTAATGCAGTCACATCTTTGTGGGAGGAGTTGGTGTTAATAGCTTCCGCCAAGAAGGCAGGCTGTTTTCAGTTAGTTCAGTTTTCAGTTGTCTGCTTTGGGTACATCTGAGGGCATTTATACTAGTAATTTGACTACTGTTGGGTTCTCTTACATGCTTTAACATACATGACTTCACAATTGCTTCTCTCTGTTCTGTCATTACCTGTATGTGTTTCCATCAAACATTACATTAATCTTATTTTTCCTCTGGCAGCTGCTTATTAGCTTACATTTCTGAGTGGCGATGAGGTGTGTGTTTTTGTGCAGATGACACTGAGATGTTGTCTAGACTAGTCTATGGTGCCAGATGACAAATGACAATGACTGGCAAAAGCTGACTAACTACAGTACTAAAACAGAAGTAATCAATAACAATAGAAACATATAATACTAACAGAAAACCTATGCAGGTGTTTTAAATGCATGTGTCTGAACTATAACAGGTAAAGTGTCATAGAGGTTAAATTATCAACAGAGATGATATTGATTCCAAAAAAAACATAAAAACACATGTGAAAAAATCAAGGGTTTTCAAATGATTTTTTCACCGCAAAATCGTTGTGTTTACTAAAGCAAATACTAAGATATATACCCAAAATGTGATGGCTTTCAGTTCAACTTGTCATTTAAACATTTTAACAATGATGACCCTAGTAAAAACGTTATATATTTTAAGTATATTTCAAGAGTTTGCGCTTTCTCAACAATGGTAGCAAAAATAAAGCTGGTTTGGCGTGCTGTCGGGGGCGAGCCGGGGATTCGGAGAACCTCAAGCCCTAGTAACGATAGCCCTAGCTAGGACCAGGCTCGAGGCCGGCTCGAACCCTGCGTGCCCCCCATTAGGAGAGAACGGAGGAGACGGGGAGGTGGAGGGATTGCAAAAAGCGAGATACT
>JAUCMU010000042.1:19995623-20021245 GCA_032275025.1 Enteromius treurensis
AACAGATTTAATACAAATATATTGAATCACTACAACACTATTGCTGAATATACTGATTAAACAGATGTAACAAAAAATATAATCCCACAGTCCCCATGAGGAAACAAGCTTATGAATCACAGTTAAGTTAATTTTTTTGAAAATTTAAAAATGCACATAGTTTCCTGTAAGGGGCAGGTTTCGGTGTAGGGTCAGTGTAGGGCAATACCACATACAGTCTTTACAGTATAAAACCCATCACACAACGTGTGTGTGTTTGTGTGTGTGCATGTGCATGATGTGTGTGTGTGTGTATAGTGTGTAGACGTACATTTCTTCAGTCCTGCTGTAATCCTGGATTCTCCTCCATGATCAACTCTAGAAAACAAACACAGTCAATAAGACAAACACAGAAAAAGTGAAGTTTTTTTTTTTTTTTTTTTGCTTCCACTTGTAATTTGAGGCATACCGCGGTGAATGCAGAGCGTTGAGAAGAATGCAGGCATAGTACCTCAAGATGAGCAGTTATGAGAAATACTGCAGGAGTGTTACAAGAACTGAATATATGTAGTTTTGTAATATTGATATCCTCGTTTATAGGTTTTTGTTTTAATGATATTATTTTTGTCGGTCTTAGTGTTGTGGCTGGATTATTTTCTGACTTCTGTTGAGAATAGTGGATGTTAGAGGGATGCATGGTTACGGTTTACCTTAGATGTAGTATTTTTCCTCATTGTCTTTTATTTCTTTAGTTTGGACCTTGAGTGGCTGAGGAGAGATTAGGCCCCAGATAAATTGGGTTAACAGTGACTTTGTTATGATGCTGACTTCTGCTTGCATCACCTGTATCGTCCACTGTTAAACTTCTGTAGGGCCAGTTGTGGTTTCTTAAGCTAGCGATGGTCTCACAGTGTGGATGGCGGTGGTGAGGTGACTTGGATTGTGTGGACAAAATACAACCATGTGAATAAACAGATGTTTGACTGATTTGTTAATTTATTCATTGTTATTTCTGGTATTGATTAGTGATGTAATAATGTTGTAAAACATTTTAAATGAAAAAGTAAATGTATTAAATTTCAGGTATATACAGTATAATTTAGAAATGATATTAACGTGTCACATTCAGCATGTGATTGATTCTAGCCAATGAGAGATCACTACTGGAACTCTGCATCGATAATAAAAAACTACTCTCACAGGATACAGCGTCTTCTTCACATGATGTAATCCATGTGGAAATTGTACTGTTTGTGGGTGGGGCAAGTTGTTCGCAACGTAGAACGTGGACAGACATTATGCAAATATGTTACTTAGTGACGTGGATCCGTAACAGAGAAAGATTCAAATTACTAATGACTCATTTAGGCGAATGTGAGCCTTGATAGACAATAACTTTATGTATCGTTCACTGTCGGCGTCAAAACTTTGCAGATAGTTTATGTTCACATACAGCTACATGACACACTGCATGAACAATCATATTTGAAAAGGGTCACTTTAACAATGTAGATTACTTTGATACCTTCTTTGATCATATTAACCAAGGGTGCCAACATTTTTGGCCATGGCTGTATGTGTGTATACATATTGTCAGAATGGACCATCATTAGATTTAGACCAGTGGAGTGAAATCGTATCTTAAATCGTATCAGGTCATCGTAACTTAAAATGCGGTGATTTTGTAAGGCCGGTTTTACCTGAGCACATAAATCGCTTGTTCTTGTACTTTCATATCACTTGCTTAAAGGGGAAAAAATATCAGTCATTCAATATCAATAAATAATAATTCATTAATAATAAAGGCTGCAGTTCAAAATTTTAAAAGCTTTTTCGTTTTTATTTGATATATTTTATAGATTAATTTCTATTAACAATTACAATTTTAAACGTTTTAAGTTAACGGTAACAAACCTGGTGTGTCCGTGTGTTTTTCTAGTAAAATCACAGACGTCCTAGTCGGTATTGAGCTACAGAAAACAGACTATATTTGTAAAGGTCACATTTTTGTCAGATGCTTTTTTTTCGTGCATTATGCCTTCAGCTGCAGCTCTTGTGTCAAAGGAAGGATTAAACCAAGGCTTTTATTGAAAACCTGTGCTGTATTCCCAGTCCACATATCACTGCTGCGCATTCATCATGATCACTGTAATTTATAATGTCTGTTCTGACACCGTACAGAACATGATATATTAGCATTCACTGGAATCTGCTTCCAAACAGCTCACAGACTGGCCCGCTTCACCAAAACTAAGAAGCATGACTGCTGATGTTTTTATCCTTAGTCTAGCTGCCTTGCCTGTGGTTTTGGAAAGTGAGCAGAACGCCAAGGGGTGGTATTCTCAACTTGTCTGAGGAAAGTAAAATAGAGTGCTCCAAATCAGCGGCTATCCGGTTACTAGAGGGATTTCAAACAGGAAAGACTGCAGTTGCATGCGTGTGTGAGAACAGCCCACCCAAGCTCCTTAGGGAGAAAGCTTATGAATATAAGAGTGGCCTTTGTTTTCTGCGGGACATTCGAGGAAGTCACACACACACCTACCAACGCATTTCACAACAGTCTCTAATCTAGTCTTCAGATTAGGTTGGCTTACTGAATTCAGATCAAAACTAGGTCATATTAAATTGTAACTATAGGTGCCTCTTTAGTTTATCAGGGTGTCTCTGCTTTCCATAACTTCCAAGAGTTTGAAATTATATTCAAGCTGTTAATTGCAGTCCAAAGAGATGCTACATGCATAAAGCATGAACACGTTTTCTTTTTTTTTATTTCATGGTATGATTTCAAGATGTAAAGCTAACAACGGTCTTACTAACGACTTGGTAGATTTGTGAAATTTTGTGAAATTATTCATCGCGGGTAGGAGTCGCTACTCCACAGCGGTACCAACCTAAACCAGTCTAAATAGTCTGAATATAAATAGTTACTATAGGTGTACTGTAGTGATTCAGTACAAGCCAAAACAAAAATGTATTCATGGTGTTCTCGTTTATTATATACATATAAATTATGTAAATATTGAACACAAAAAAGGTTACGGACTGGAGCTTTGAGATTAAATGGCATGGTCAATCTGAACTGCTGCTGTAAACAAACAAACAAACAAAAGATTCATAACAAATTCTCATAAAACATAAAAAAAAATCATTATTTAAAATAGAAAAAAATGATTAAAATATAAGTTAAAACTAAATAAAATAAAAATATAAACCATACAGACATGTAAAAACAATCTAGCAATCTAATATCTAAAACATTAACTAAAATTATAATAAGAAATGTAAAATATAAAAATTAAAACAACAGTATATTATTGATACTACAATAACTCTGGTTGTAAGAAAAAAAGAATAAGTTTGCAACAACACAAGGGTGAATTGGCCCACTCTTTTAGGCTTTTATTAGGAAAAAAAACTGATGCACTACAAATAATGACAGAAAATATAATATGTGACAATACTGTAAAAGTTATTGTTAATTCAGTATCCGTTCTCTGTTTTTTTACAGGGTATGAGAAGCAGAGGAACATTTTACACACAGACGACGCTCAAATCTAAGAGAAAATCTGACCTGGTCTCCATCAAGGTCTTCTTCCACTGCAGTCATGAAGGACCGTATGGAGGAGCTGCGTCAGCGAATGAAGGCCAGCGATAAGCTGGTGGACAACAACCCCTTCAGCGAGGAGGAGGAGGACATGGACCCATCCTCAGTGATAGGCCTGCAGGCCGTGATCTTCGAGGCAGAGCCCGTCCTGGAGAACTTCCTAAAGGAGGCCCAGAGCATTCGTGACGGCATCGAGGAGCTGAACTCTGAGGTCAGTAAGTTCAGTCAGCAGCAGAGGAACTTCATGGCCACCATCAGGCGCCTCAGCATTATGAAAAAGGAGAGCAGCATGACGCGAGACATCAAGCTGTTGGCAGAGAGCCTGCATAAAAGGTTAAACGTGCTTTCCAAGCAGGCTAATCGAACCGAGGTCGAGCTGGGCCCGGACGTCACCACGTCCCGTATCCAGAAGGCCCAGCACGCGGCTCTCTTTCGCCGGTTCCAGCAAGTAATGCGCCAACACAACGACGCCATCCTGAGCAAGCAGAACAAATGCAAGCAGTTCATCATCCGGCAGCTGGAGGTGTCGGGCCGCGAGGTGTCCGAAGATGAGGTGGACAACATGATAGAGCAGGGCAAGTGGGAGATCTTCAACGAGAACATCATAGTGGATGCAAAGATCACCCGTACACAGCTCTCCGAGATCGAGCAACGCCACAAAGAGCTCCTGAACCTGGAGAGCAACATGAAGGACCTGCGAGATCTCTTTCTAGACGTGTTCATGCTGGTGGAGGAGCAAGGCCACCAGATCGAGAACATACAAGCAAATGTGGAGAAGACACAAGACTATGTAGCAGCCACGAAGGAGAAATTCAAAAGGGCTGCAAGATACAAGAAGAATAACCCCCTCAGAAGACTATGCTGTTGTTGCTGTCCTTGGTTCAGATAGCAGGGCAGGACAGGGCTAGCAGAGTAAACGATGGGAACGTTGCTTATTTACTGTGCTCTCAAGGACGGAATACACTAACTGCAGACATTGACCTCTGTCTGATGAAGATAAAAGCAAGGGCACTAAGCACTTTTGGACAATATTACAACACAATATCTCCATATGCTCATGTTTCAGAAGGGGTTTTCATAACAATGCCAGTTTTGGTTCCCCAAAGAACCTATCCACCTTTTTCTTCAACACAATAAGCCTGTCTGCACTACAAACCAGTGTGTTCATGAATAAGATAATACATTAAAATAACGTAAGATAAGATATATTTTTTTCTAGTTATATATCTTTCTAGTTATCATTCTTGGTGTGAACAGGGTGTGTGAAGAACACTAATAATCTAAAAACATTTTTCCCCCACTGTAAAGAAGCTTTCGTGGAATGAAAATGTTCCATGGATGGTAAACCTCAGGTAAAACATGGATGGTAAACACTTCTTGGAACCGTTGATGTCAATGAAGAACCTTTCTTTTTAAGACTTTTAGCTGGGTGTTGACAGGGCATACAAATGGTTATCTAAAGATTGCACAAAAGGTTATTATGTTTTGTTACGTCACATAAGTTCAAAGCAATCAAAGGTAAACATAGTATGTATTTTGTTATTGTGGGAAAGGTGCACTATTGTGGATGTTGCTAATTTATTTAACTGACTTCTGTTTGTTCATATTCAGTATTATTGCAGTCATTTTAATGCATTGTCTGCTTATGTTAATTACATATCTGAACTAAAAACAGACATTCTGGTATAAGAGATAAGCAAATAACATGTCCAATGTTTTCAAGCAAAATGACATCTGAAAAAAGTTATAAAATAGAAATTATTTAAGTGCATTGGCCGTGCATTTGCACAATAATGACATATTATAAACTTTATTTTAAGTTGTGTTTTCAATTGCAGATCTATGAAGATAATACCGTTATTGTCTCAAGTAATCCACAAAAATGTGCAGTGCCTCTGGGATTGCGTATGAATTGGTATTTGAATATTAATTAACTTTACAACCATTAAAAGAATATATTATCTATCCACCTTTTTCTTTAACATGTAAGTAAGCCTTTGGGTGAGACGCCCGGTTCGTTAGACACTAAATAATGAGGAGCATTACAACATAGCAGAAAACAGTAAAACTGTTTGCACTACAAACCAGTGTGATCATAGTAAAGATAATACATTACAATAACACAGTAAACATTTTGCAGTATCAAGCAGCAAAACTAACTAACGCAGCCACAAAATTTACAAATGGCTGCGCCCATTTTCATATATATAGAAAAAGTGGTTAGTCTGAATTCTGTAGCACATCCGCCATGTTGTTACTGTCACATGCTGACCTAAAGTAGTTGCGTCATTTGCATTTCTTTACTGCCATTCATAAATCGTTTCCCGTGGTCTCATGTGATTGTAAAGTGTTTATCGAATGCACACTATACACTAAAAAGTAGGAAATCCAGGTAATTTTTGCTTACTCTCTTTGGACATAGCTTCTACCTAACTACCTATAGCAGAGAAGTATGCGATTTTGGATGAAGCTATTGGTCCCACATTATATTATGTGTAGCATGTGACCACAGTGTAAGTACACATTGCTACATAGTATCTACAGCTGTACAGCTGTAACTACACACATGTAACAACCATCAGAATGGTGTGAGTAAGTACAAACGTGTAACAGGACAACACTTGTTTCACTAAGTAGTCATGTAACAGGAATTACATTTTGTAACAGCAGTATGTATAAGAGTAACTGGAACAGGGGGTGATCAGGGGGTGTAGTTGGGTAGGTTTAGGGGTAAAGTGGGTGGAGTTGGTGCACCTCTGTAATACCAGTGTATATACATGACAACTCCTCAGGAACTTAATCTAAAGTGACATTCACAATTTATATGTAAAGCCTAATTTACTGCCTGCTGCTGTGTAACATCAGAGTAATTAAATGCTAAATCCATAGCAATAGTCTATTTAATATAAAGTGTAACACTTTGTTTACCAAAAAGTGCTGTTAGTCCTGTTACACATTTGCACTTTCATTACCAGAAAGTGTTGTAACCAATGTCCTGTTACACATTTGTACTTACACAAACCATTCTGAGGGTTGTTACATGTGTGTAGTTAGAGAAATATTACAGCTGTAGATACCATGTAGCAATGTGTACTTACACTGTGGTTACATACTACATACACATCTAGTTACTATGGAAGGACACAGGTATTAGGGACACTTAATATAAAGTGGGGACCCAATTTGAAGGTAGTTTATGAGGACACATCTCCCCGTAATTCTTAAAAAAAACATACTAAACAGTGGATTTTTTAACAGTACAGTATAAAAACCATTACGCTTATAAAGAGTTCCTGTAAACCACAAAAAACAACGTCTGTGTTATTATTATTACTTGAAATAATAAAATTCTAATTTATAATCGAATCGACAGAACAGGTTACACATAAGATAATGACAATACTCTGTGCTCGCATGTAAAACTAGGCACTGTTCACACCGCTTAACGAAGCAGACGCAGCTGTGCTCGCGCTCTTGCGGCAGTCAGTACCCAGCAAACATTGGTCGGACGGCAATGTCGTCTCCCTGGCCAAAAGTGGTCGTGGCAGGACGGCACAAAAGGTGTACTATAGGCTACAAGATGCATCATTTTTTCATTTGCTACAAGCACACAATAAGCACGTTCAACTCGGACACGCAGACGGCTGTCGTGGTAATAAACACCGTAAATAGCAACTGTTAGCTTGTCCTCACTTAATGCGCATCTCGTGTATGAACAGCATTTTGGGGGCCCCTTGGCTTTCGGGGCACAAGGCAGTCGCCTACCTTTGCCTAATGGGTAATGCCGCAGCTGCCTAACCTCTTTAGTCTGATACCGCTGCTGTACTTCGGTAGCCTAATCATCCAACACCCCCGTGGCGTGGTAGACGGACGCATATGGACCTCAATATCAGCACTACAAACCATGTTTTAAACTATTGTTTAACCATTTAAGATAACCAGAACACATTTAGCTATCAGGACCATTAAAATAGATTGAATTACCCGTTAATATAAGATTTACCACCATGCCATGTAAAACAAATACTTTATATGAACACAAGAGAAAAGCGCGTGCTGGGAGCGCGTGCAGATCCGAGGATGCGCGGTGAAACACAAACAAACCCACCAGTGTTGATTATATGCTTTGGCTACGCTTATGACTATAAAATAGAAATTATATTTTTATTTTAATGCGATTTGACTACTTGTCTACACTTGAAATTATGCAAAAAAATTGTTTCTGATTCAAAAATATACATTTCATTATTAAAATGTTTGTATTAAAAATAATAATAATTATTATTAAAAATAACATTATGGGAACGTTCCCTTTAGGTTGTAAAAATAATAACTAAAATAACCAGCAGGGAACGTTCCCAGGAGTTAGCCTTCTCAAATCATAACGACTTGCCTAAAATAAAATATAAAACAGGTCAAGCATATCACAATGTTTAACCAAATATTTAACCTGTCAGACGCTATCCAGAAGCTGAAGCGCTGTAGGACACGGAGGCGCCCGTGTGACTATTTTAAATATAAAAAAATAACTTAAATAGCCTATGCCACAATTTTGCTTATAAATTCATCATTCAAAACTGTAAAGGTTCTACTATTATTTGAGTACATTCACAATAATAATAACAAAAGGATATGGTTTCTGCCGTCTTCTGACTAACAGATATGATAAATATATCTATAGAAAGCTTTCAATGTAGCCTATAGTACAATAATTCAGTATAGCCCAGGGATTCACAAATGTCATTTTCATTTTTCTTCTTCCATTATTGCGCCATATCAACTCTGAATTATATTTTGAACAATTAAACTTTTTTTCCCTAATCCCACAGACAAATTATATCAGCACATGAACTTGGCATGTTGTTATAAATTACATTAATATCAAAGATTAAAAACACATTAATTTCTTCATCTTTTTTTCATTTTTAAAAGATCTTTCTTAGTTTGGTGATTTTTAATTAATGTTGTTTTTATTTTTATATAGCTAACAATTTGCTATTATTTTTAAGCAAATCCAAATATCATCTTTCTAGCTGTTGTTGCAATATGCTCTGCCACTTTCACACAAGTATGTTTGTGAGCGACAGAAAAAGCTCTCTGTAAACATGAAATAAGCCTGTGCTTTGGTAATATTTCACATAGTGTTTTATTGTCAAAATAGTTTTCTGTCAAAGTAAATGATAAATACAGACAATCTTGTATAAATGTTAAACATTCTATGTCATCGTTTAAACAATATCTTAATATAAATATATAACAACATATAAAAACCCGTATGGACACTATTAATGGCACATTCAGAACCTCAAACACAAGCTTGAGCTGTGATTTAATGACTGGCATTTAGTTTTGTTGAAGAGATCGGGACTGGTCGTCGCACTTTCTTTACTCCAGTGAAAGCCTCCTCCAGTTTATTCTTCACAGCGGGCTTTATAATACAGTGACAGCTTCTTTGTTTGACAACTATCCCCGGTCTCACCTAATACTGGCAATATGCATCTCTCAGGAATGCAGCAATTAATCGAGTCTTTTAGGAAGCTCCGCTTTTATCACACCCGGGACAGTGGCATTTGTTTTGGAGCGCACAAAACCGAACTTGCTGTACCGGACCTCCACGTCAGTCCCGTGCTCGCGTCGCTGTAAACCGAACCGCTCGTGCCTTTACTTCCCCAGATGCAGCAGCGGCGCGTGCAGACGGCTCGCCAAGAGTCCAAGGTTTTCCCGGACCACGTCCACGCACCCGACGTGATCCCCACCAAAAGGCACATGAAATACTTGAGCATAAACACAGCGTAATCCGGCTTCTGGGCTTTTTTATCCGACGAGCAGTTACATGCGTGCGCGACTTCCCACGCCTCGCGATTGTGCTGTTCGTAAACATAACAAGCCACAATCACCATGGCAACCACCGTGTGCAGGACTGTAAATACCCCGATGCGAATCATCAGTCTCTCGAGTTTGTCCGTTTTCGTTCCTCCTTGTTTTATGACGCTCCGTATCCGAAACAAAGACACGAAGCCCGCGAATAAAAACACCGTTCCGATAAAAAGATAAATCACCAGTGGCGCGACCACGAATCCCCGCAGGTTTTCTAAGTTTTGGTTGCCCACGTAGCAGATTCCCGCGACCGAGTCCCCGTCCACCGAGCTCAGCGCGAGCGCGGCGATAGATTTGACGCTCGGAATGAGCCAAGCGGCCAGGTGAAAATACTGCGAGTATCGTGTGATCGCTTCATTTCCCCACTTCATCCCAGCCGCGAGGAACCACGTAAACGTCAGAATCACCCACCAGATGGCGCTCGCCATCCCAAAAAAATAGATGAGTAGAAACACAAGCGTGCAAAGCGCGGGACCCGTAGTTTCGTAGTGGATGTGGTCCACCTCGTTATCCCGATTGCACGCGACTCTTTCGTGGCCCGCGATGAGTCTGATGATGTACCCCAGGGACACAAACATATAGCAGGCGGACAGGAAAATAATCGGGCGCTCGGGGTATTTAAACCTCTCAATGTCAATGAGGAATGTGGCAACGGTGGCGAAAGTGGACAAGAAACACAAAACCGACCAGACTCCGATCCAAAATGTGGCAAACGTCCTTTCCTCCTGAGAAAGATAGGGGTTGTGGCATGGCATTGCGCAATTGGGGATCTGCCCAGTCTTTACCCGGTTATACAACGGATGACGGTGGCTGCTCACGGTCACCATAGGCGCGCGACAGTGACACTCCGGTTCACATGAAGGAGATCCGTGACTGCTTTTATTTTTCCGGTTGTATGGCTTCCCCGGTCGGCTGGTTGGTTTTGGAGCAGCTGGTGAGGCTGTAGCATCAGTCCTGTTGTAGTCCATACACAGAGTGTTTGGATCTCCCTGCACCGGGAGGAGATCGCATCTCATTCGGTCCGGCCACGGGAAACCATACTGCCTCATGAGAGGCGCGCATCCCGCTTTCGCCCGTTCACACACGCTCCTGCACGGCGGCAAAGGCTTCTTGTAGTCCTCGAGGCAAATGGGCGTGTACAGACTGCAAAGAAAGAAGCGTAAGTCCGGGGAACACTGGATCTCCACGAGGGGCCAGAACTGGTGCACCTCGAGCCCGGCTTCATCCTGGGTGTCGTGGTTGAATTGGTTGGGCATGTAGGTGTAGTTGTAACCAATTCCTTTGCACAACGGCACCGAAATCTCCTGACAGACCGGCTCGCGAGCACACACGGAACTCCACAATAACAGTACACAGAGTGTGGGCCAGTGGGACCCCTGCATAGGCGAACCCATCCTCGGTCAGTTGCACGCACCCGCTCCCGGTCGTCTATACAAAGGATGCGCTTGCATGTGAGCTATGTCGTCTGGTCACTTAGTTAAACAGGTCAAATATATCCAGATTTGCAGTTGCCGACAACAAGTGCAACTCACCACAGCATCTAGTTTGTTTTGGCTGTCAAATAGAGAAGCGTGTGTCCATTTATACAAAGGATAGCCCTGACACGCCTCCTTATCTCGGCGCCCAATCGTAGAACTCCTGGGGCGGAACCTCACGATAATTTAATCAAGCATCCCCGGAGAGTTTTGAGTAAATGTTTGAACTACCAACGGTTTGTATGTCTTAAATTGTTTTACCTCTGTTTACAACCCACCCGATGTCCAAACACTGAATTTGTGATTGTAAACAAGTTTCATGGCATGTTTAGGTTGTTCCTAATCTCTCCAGAATGTGTATCTCCCGCAAAATGTAATTATTGCATAGCTGAACTAACATTTAGTGTACATTAATTAGATTTAAAAGGAGACTGAAAAGCAAGAGCTGTACCAAAGAGACAAATCTGGCACACTAAACAATAAAATTCACATTTTTGGTGGCAGTACAAAAATGCCAAAATTCATGCAGGGTTGCAGGAATTGACATTTATACAGAACCCTCAAAATCTGTTTGGACACTTATGCAACTTTTAAGGTGATTCATTGTATTTGAGTTTCAGAACAAAATACCATTCCCACACTTTTCCTCTTTTAAGTCAAATATTTTGGGGAAAGTTTTTTTGTGTTACATTATAAAACAATAAACTAATTCAATTAAGGCAATGAAACTAGGTTTAAAAATAGAAGCTATCAGATGTCTTTGTCATAAAAGGTCTTTTAACGATTAAATAGATGTAAATTAAAATTCAAAGTTCAAACCATTTACTCTTAATTCATTCACTGAAACATTTACACGTGAGAGAAAAAACATCAGACTGAACCTAAACACATGCTAACATCTAAACATGTTAGACAAATCAGTCCAAAGTAATTTCTCGTTGATATGCGATATAGAGCTGGACTTAATAGATGCATTAAAAAACATTTGCAAAAATGCGTCAGAACTTATAGTTCTGTATTGGGGTGCATCTTGTCTGCATATGTTACTTGTAATTACTTTCATTTATTTAATGTGTGATTAAGCGTCCAAACAACTCTGGGAACCACTAAACGCAATTCAGACACGAGCGACTTCTCAGCGCGTGAAGTTGGAAGTGCGCTTGTTGACAGCGCGCGCGCGGGGGGAGGGCTGTCGTGCGCTGCGAGCTTCTTGTTCGTTCTAATTGCGTCGCTGATGTTCCGTTTAGCGCCTCGGCGGGGGGCAATTACCGTACAAGCCGGGACAAAGTGGGTTGTTCAAACGTGAATACACTGGTTCTCCTGAAACAGACTGCGGATACAATGCACACGTTTAAGTCTGCTAATTAGTTACAATACCAGAACAAATTAAGTTATTTATAAAGAAAACTAGGTGCTAGTTCTCGAAGTTGAACACTTTTACTTTTATTAGTACTGGTTAATTTTTCTGTAGCCACAGACAGACCTAACATGTTTGGGTCCAAAGAAGCCATTATTGCAGAGAGTATAGTTGATGTAAGATATTTTGGCACACTTGTGTGAGGTAATTTCCCATGGGAACCTTCCATTGCATATCTTATATTGTTTTCCAAAGTATAGCATCATTGGTTTTGTTGGTGCTCTGTTATTTTGGACATTTTAAAGTCTTGCAGCCTAACAGGGCCTGTACTGAATAACACAGATAGGCTCCAGTGCCACTGCATTCAGTTTGTCTGAAAATCCTGTCAGAATCTGACAGGCTTATACACACACACACACACACACACAGGAAGCATTTATGAAATAACTGTGTCCTACTTGATGCAGAATACTTAATGACACTTAAATATAATGACACTTTAAGAAAATCTATTTTTTTATTCATGTGATGTGCATGACAAGTTATTAACAATCTCATCGACTCGCTGTCTTTCACACTGTTAATGTGTTTGTCTGGATGGGAACTTTGTGCCTTGTAAACACACAGCTTTTGATTAGCTGAACAAAGTGTGACCATCTTTAGACGTATTCATTAACATAGCAGATGCTTTCAGCCCAGAATGAAGAATACTACAACAAAAGTTTGAAAATTGATTTTAAAATAAAATTCAAAATGTGGGTTTAAAAAACATTTACGAAGAACAAAATATTCTGAAGAGGCTTTTCTACTCTAAAGGCCCTTTTGTGCTAACGAAAGGTTCCAGGGCAATGTATTCTAGTAGCCACAGATGTCAATAAAGAAGCTTTATTTTTAAGTGTAGCAAGATATTAACTGAAAATGGCTTAAAACAACAAATTTGACCACAGACTAAAGACTAATAAAACAGGGCTAAATGACACCTACACAACACGTCTATGTTAAACTGCAAAATGACCATAAATTTCACACACACACAAACTCTGGCTCAATTCCACATTAAGCAGCAGTGACCCGCTGTTATGTTTGCTCCTGTCAAAGTCTTCCTACGTCTTCTCTGTCCTTTTCACCTTTCTACCTTTCTCAAATGCATTCACCAGATTCCTCAACATGGCAACAAGCCCACCTAGACGGCACCCGGCAGTCTAGTCTGAGACACACATGCACACTGTTATGGGATTTCCAAACAAAAAAAATGCATTACACTGACATCTCTATCTAAAATGAGAGAGATCACTTGTAGACCATGTGTATAACTCATATGGACAACTTAAATTTTTTTTTTTTTTTTTTTACCTTTAAAAAAAAAGTTACACTTTATTTCAAGGTATCATTGTTACAGTGTATTTATACATTTACTACATATGATTAAATTAATTATGCTCGTTTACGCTAAGGCTTGGGATTAGGGTTTGGTTTTGGGTTACTTGCATGTATTGCATGCTTCATTTATTAGTATTATGTAATAGTACGTGTTACATGTGACATGTAACCTTAAAATAAAGTGGGGGTTTTTTTTTCTTTCTTTTTTTTTTTAGTTTTTTTTCGTCTTCCTTTTTTTGAAGATGGAGGTTATTCCAGTTTAGAACAACATGAGGCCAGTAATTAATGGCAATGCAAATAAAAAAATCTCACTTCACCATTAACCACCAGGGCCCCAGTTCATTCTCGGCTGAGAACGCATGACATGGTCCACTCGTAAAGAAATCCAATCAACCTAGAAACAAGGCAGAATTTGAGAGGCTATGTTTGGAATTCTGAATATTACCTACTATTTGAAGACAAAACAGGTAGTATATATGTGAAGTACACAATATGCAGATATTTAAATATGCCACATTGTTTTTTGCCTTTTAAATTAAATTTTCTGGAAAAAAAAAAAAAATGGGTTAGTTCTTATGAAAATGTCCTAATGAGTTCACACAAAACTTTACTCACACTTAAGTAGTTCCAAACCTGTATGAGATTTAAAAGAGTATGAAGAACACATGGAGTCAAAACATTGAGACATTAATAATATTGCCTATTTATTAACTATTTATGCCTCATATTTTACACCATTTGACTGACTTTATATTTCATATAGGCCTATATATTATACATTAAATAAATAATCGTAAACATTTGTGAAAATTGTTTCAAAATGAATCCACACAATTTTTTATATATATTTATAGACTAAATGTAAGTAAATCTGTTTCCAAGTTTACTGTCTTTGGGACAGCAGTAATAAAAAGTGCTGGTAGGCCTACTGCATGTCAGGTTTATAGTGAAAATAAAGTTAAATGTGCTCATCTTAAGACAGAAACTGTAAAAACTCAAACTCAAAGTGAATTTCTAAATGACGTGAGTGTGTATGTGTCTTTGTCATTAAGTCTCTTGTATACAGTTCTTCACATTATAATAGAAAGGCTGACTGAAAGTATTGCTCTTGTTTTTTTTTTGTGTGTGTATCTAGTGTTCTTTACTTCCTCTCAACGGCTTTTCTTTTTGTCTCTCTGGCCCTCCCCCAACTCTCTCTCTCTCCATCATTCTTATGTCTGTTTAGTTTGTCTTCTTTCATTCATCTGTGGCTTAAGACCTCTGTCTCCCAGACTCCTCAAGGCACTTGCATCTCTCCTCCCCCTCTATTCTCTCTAACCCTCTTCCTCATCCTGTGTTTCCCCCTCTTCATTCTCTCCTTCCCCTCTCCTCTTGTCCTGGTCTCAAAGGACATAATTAGGCAGCATATTCAGACAGACACATTTATGTCTCCACAATAGCCTTCTCTCCATCTCTCGCTGCCTTTCTAAAGCCTGTTAAATGGCATGGAATACGAATCTGTGAATGTGTCTGCTTAATTAGAGCAATAAACATCTTCCTTCATGTTTGACTCTTCCAAAAGAAGAGAGAGGACATGTATTAGGATGGATCTCTGTGCTGCAGGACATTGTGTGGAGGAATGTTTTTAAAATGTTTTCAAACTACACTCTTAAAAATAGGGTTTGTCTTGTTTCTATGAGGAACTTTTAACATCCGTGGAATCTTTCAATTGCATAAAAAGGGTTCTTGATAGTGGAAAAATCTTCATAGTAGTTCATGGATGTAATATTTTGTACACAACTGGTTTGTAAAATATAAAAATATGCAAAATCAAACCATTTCAGGGTGACAGAGATTGCCTTGTCAGGTTTATTCTAGAATATTGCTTATGTACTGTTATGAGTGTGTCACGTTGTTTGGATTAAATAAATAAATAAATCAATTTTTATGTTAAGTTTGGCATTTCAAATAGTGTAGCAAGAAAAAGATCATGAGAAAAAAAAGTGTTTGTATTGGAAACCAGGGCTTGACCATTATACACATATGGGGACGAGTCTCGCCCCTCATTGCTTGATCAATATTCTTTTTAACTGATTTGTCAATCTTAAATATTTATTTGCATCCTTATGAAAACAGAAAGTGTATTGCATTGCAGGAAACAATCCCAAGTGCAATTTGCATGTACTTTTGCAAAAGTAGAACATCAGCCTGCATAACCTTGACCTGTGAATGGCTATTGATTGTTCTTGATGTGGACTCATGAGGATTCATTTGGACTGAACGATTGATCTTTTGGCTTCTTTTGATTGATGTCAACATATAAATTGGGCATGCAGCTGAGATAGTTCCCTAATTGCTTCGGATAAAAGCATCTGTCAAATGCAAATGTTGGCAAACCAACAGTTAAAGTAAATGTTCCATGGCTTGTGCTTTATTGATTGAAAACTAACAGTCATTTGAAGGTATAACAAGCGTTAGGTTATTTCTGGCCCCAGGTCAATAGCTTCTCGCTGGCACTCTGCCCAGACACACTGAGACAGTGTCTGTTTTGCAATGGGTTTAGCATATAGCTTCGAAAATCATGCTTGTTTAAAATGTACATCCATGTTCTGTTTTTAGGCTGATGTCTGTGTCTAATTTGTCACATAATTGACTCATCTCAGTCAGTTTGTTAGCTAATCTAAGGACATGATTTTAACAACTGCAAAGCATGTTTGTAATAACATATAATGAAAAAATCAGGACATTGGGAATTGCCAAGGAGAGGAACATTTTGTCTATCTCAGGTTTGTGTGTGTCCTTAAATCGGACAGGGTAATTTTATACTGTTTTGAGAAAAACTAAACATCAAAAGGTCAGTCAAAACATACTCCTTCACCCTGCCACACACATAGGCTACACTCCTTTACTCATACAAACATTTGCAATAAAAAAACAACAACTATTAAACTATCACAATTGTTCAGCAATATTTTCCAAAACTATGAAAATTATCTTTACAGTAACTAAACAAAAGTAGGCGAATCTTAAAATAAGTGCAGAGAGCACTTGTAAATAGATTTTCACAACAAATGTAATATCACCAACCAGCCAAACGTGTCGCTATTTACTGAAGAAGGAGCACGAGTAAAAGTAACGTTACAAAAATATTAAATTAGGTTGATCATTTATTTTCCTCTGTCTGTATTTATGCCCACCTCATATCGACTGTTTGTAATCAGATGTCCAATTTGTGAACGAGTCACTATTTTGAGTCGGTTCTTCTCTTCGAATCGGAGTGCGGGGTGAACTAACGGCTAACGGTTCAAGAATCGATTCGTGGTTCAGAGTCATTTAGGGCAGATCACGCCCTGAATTCATTGTAGCGGTTTCTCAATCTTTCAAACAGAAACTGGACGCTTTAGAACACATAAAACGAAAGTGTTAGATTAAGTGGATAAGTACAGACAAGTGAAAGAAAAACTCCTCTAGTTTGCTGGGAATGAAGAAAGTATTTTGGATCTACACCTGTCTGTGAGGCGTCTGAAGGTAAAGACACTTATGGATCAAAAGACTATCAGAAAACACCACCACAAACAAAGTACCCAGAACCACCAATGTATTAGCATTATGTTGTTGTTTACATTCATGCATATCATAATCACCTCATGTACCAGTGTGATATGTGTATTAGCCTATTTAAAACTATCACTGTATACAGTGCACCGGTAGGCTAACGTTATTTGAGAAACGTAAGGTAAAGTTACTTATATAAGACTTTAAGTGTAAATTTGTGAAGTATAGTAGTGGGATGTAATGTAAGCCTACTGTAGGGAGTACAATTCTGGAAAAGTTTAGAAGCATAAATAATCCAAAATCCATTTTTGTTGTACTTGTTTTGAAGAATCGGAAGAAATGGTGTTTGATACACTGTTTATTATGTTATAGTTTTGTTTGCATATTATTTAATAAGCTCAAATTAATTTACAGGCTCCAGAAAATAGTATCCCTTAAAAAAAATCTATTTGTCACACAGCATGATTTAAAATAAACTAGTGGTAATTAAAATTTTGGGAAACTTTACATGGTGATACTAAAATATGTCTTATATATAAACACAAGCAAAAAAATAAAATAAAATCCACGGATACTGTATCAACTAGGGCCTACCCAAATAAAAAGTGAAATAGCATTTGAAGACATTAGAATAATGAAATTAGCTTATCATGTCATTGGAAGGGAATTGGTGTTTGTTTAAGAGTTTGATTGAATGAAGCTTTCAGGAGGTGTATTCTGAGGTATTGGTCAAGGGAGTTGTGTATTCAGGGCTCATTACCCCTCTGTGTGGTCTGTGTTTGTGTGTGTTTGAGGGGCGAGGGTTGATTCAAACTGCCCGACACTAATCTATGTCGTCAGGACTCTAAACACAGATAATGAGATTCTCCTCCCCCTTAATGAGGCTGATAATCACTGTTTAACAACCACCTCACACTAATTGTCAGCAGATGTTTGTGTATTTGTAAAGCTGCATTGTGATAGTAATGAGGACTAATGTTAACTAAATGTTAACTAAAAAGCAAGCTTTATCACTTGTCTGACACAAACATAAATGTACAAACTACTCAAGATGAGTGGTTACAAAGTTCTAATATTTTATTTAATATTTCAGTATTTTTTTTTAATGACACCTCCAGCTTCTCATCCTTCTGAGATGTTTGAACGAGCTACAGAACAAATTTCCGATTAAGTTTTTTTGATGACACTTATTTGGTCGACAGAAGATTTTAAGTCTGTGCACCCAGTAAACAGATTTTTTTTGTGTTCTGCATAACATTCTAGTGTCAAGCTAAAAAGTACTATTTAATTAAAAAAAGTCATTTAAAATAAATGAGAGTATTATTTGCTTTTAGTCAAACCAAATGAAAGTTGATTTTATAAAATGAAACACGATTTACAATTAGACAAATGTAAATGCACTTTAAATGATAGACAGACTTTCAGAATTTTTTCAGAATACTAGTTGTGCAACACTTAACAATAAAAAGTGCATTTGAATAGGATAATATTCCATTTGATGGATTTATTATTCTTACTCTTTTGCTTTTATATTTGGTTGGTAATAAAGATAAGGTTTGGCACTTTATAAGGGTGAGTAAATGATTGTCTTATTACTGAATTATTATTGAGCACTTGTTGAAGACAGAGTTAGTGGTTGTTTTGTAGGCAAACATCCAATGTTCATTACATTAAGTACATTGCATTGCATTTTTTTTTGTGTTCTGAATATGCCTAGTTTTCTACCTTCATATTTATCTTTTTTTTTTTGGATGCGATTTAAAATGTATGATGAATTAAACAACAAAAGTCTCCCTTTAACAATTTAACAGACTTTTTAAAAACTTAGTTGAAACATGATGGTGTCTTCTTTTTGTGAGCTTTCCTGTGTCAATTCTTTTCTTTTCTTCTTCTACTTTCATTCTGTTCTTTTTTGTCTTCTCTCATTATCTGAAACTCATTCTCTTGTTTTATTTCATAAATTTCTTCATGAAGTGCTACATTTTGCTCTCAAACTTCATTGCGTTCTCACTCTGCTGTATCTTGTGCTTTTCTGTCTTCAGTGTCCTTCAACTGAAATTCTAAGATTATTTTTAGATATGTGATGCTTAAAAGAAGAAATAAAAAAATCTGTGGAACAGCATTTATATCATTAACTGGAAAACAGTGATGAACATTTTATTTATGTAAAATGTTTATCACCAGCACTGTAGCAACTAAATTACTTTTATTAAAGTTTTTTTGTGTTTTATTTTTTAGCACATTATGCTAAAGTCTGTTTTTTTCATAATAATGCAAAATAACAATGGTTATTTAGAACATAAGAAGATAAATTTGTATTAACACTGTAAGCATGCAACATACCTAACTGTCCATGATACTAGTATTTTTTCAGTGTATACTACAACATTGCACTTTTATAGACAGGTGTGGTGTTAAAGTGCTGTGATTGATAGATGAGAGGTCTATCACAGACTGGCCAGGAGAGCAGCGATATTAACAGATTTTTGTTCACAAAGGAGATTTCTAATTGCGTGCGTGAGAGAGAAAGCAAGAGAAAATATTCTATATTAGGCTTCTTTCTGTCAACAGTTAAATCTCAAAGACTTAAAAACCTAGATTTAGATATAATATGTTTTTGTTCAAAAATTGCTGCTCAGCGCCATCTACGTATAATGCATTGTTTATTAGTTTGTCTGCTTTGCATTTTTTTTTTTAAACACAGTACTATCCAACCTCTGTGCATACATTAGCATACATTTCCCATTTCAGGATAAAAATAAAGGGTCCATAGGAGCTGAACTAGCAGGCTCAATCAGAACGTCTTGGTGTTAAATGATAACAAACCTGAAATTATTATGTTTGGTTTAAAACCTCATGGCAGTCATGCATTTGACCTTGGCCATTGTCCCAAATACATTACTTTGTTTGTGAAAAACCTTGGTTTTGTATTTGATTCAAGCCTGATGTTCAGTTAATGCTGTGGTTCCGAGCTTTTTTCATTTGCGACAAAACTCTCTTTTTACCAATCAAGTACAGAATCTGTCTAATGTAAGAGTGTAATGTTGTGTTTTGTTCGTTTTTGTTTTGCTTTTTTGATCTTAGTTTTCTGGACAGCACTTTGGGTCAACCCAGAGTTGTGTGAAATGTGCTTTATAAAAAAGTAAATGAAACAAATTAAATGACCTTGTCTGCACTATAAGCTCTGTATTTTCAACAGTGTATGTTTTTGCAACACTGTAAAATCCAAATCGCTCCACCGTCAGTTCTCGCACATCCTTCTGAATCTGGGTTTCTCAAACATTTTAACTAGGGTTCACGAAAGTGTACAGACACACACTTACACAGCAAGTCTTCTGTTTGCATTGCTTCATATTTCATGCGTGTTCTCTGTATGTCTGGTGTCGTGTATAAAGTTTGGTTCAGTTCTGTCTCCTTCTCACTCTGATGTCATGAATCTAATACGCATGTCACAACCTGTAGTCTATATCACTCTTTTTCACTATATTCAAGGTTGTTTTTACATTTAGATTTACATTTCGCCATTTGGCAGATGCTTGTATTCAAACTAGCGAATTATGAGTGAGGACAACGGAAGCAATCAAAATTAATAAAAAAGCAATGATACACTGGTGCTATAACAAGTTTTGTTTAGCTTAAAGTATGGATCAAGTGTTAAAGGCCTTTTTTAAACTTTTAATAAAAAAAAATAAAAGGAATAAATAGAATAGAGAAAAAATAGAGAAGCTGTTTTTTTAAAGAAAAACAAGCAGTAGTAAATGAATAGAGTGCAAGTCTAAAAGGGTTTTCTAAGAATAAAATTAAAATAGATATTGCTGGGGTTAGAAGGTCTGAGAAAAGGTCTGAGATAGTGAATTTGTGACTATTTGGGATGGTACAATAAAGTGATGTTTACTTGCAGAATCCAAGCTTCTAGAGGGAACATAAGCCTGAAGTAGGGGTGCAGAGCCAGTGGTGGTTTTGTAGGCAAACATCAATGCCTTACATTATATGTGAACAACTACTGATAGCCAGTTTAGGCTGATGTCAGAGTTGTGATGTGCATTCTTTTGAGTCAGTACGATTGAAAATTAATCGTACTGACACATTCTGGATTTATTGTAAATTTTTGATAGAGCTGGCTGAAAGACCTGCCAAGAGAGCACTGCGATAGTCCAGCCTTGACAGATCAAGAGCTTGAACAAGGAGATGTGAAGCATGTTCAGAAAAAAGAGCCTGATCTTCCTGATGTTGAATAAAGCAAATCTAAAGGCCTGGGCATTTTTACCAATGTGTTCTGAGAAAGTCAGCGGATCATCAATCACAACTGCAAGGTTTCTGGCTGTTTTTTAAGGAGTTGTGGTTGATGTGCCTAACTGGATGGTGAAATTGTGATGTTTGCTGGAACCACAAGTCTGTCTTGGCAAGGTTAAGCCTAAACTTTACAAAAACTGTAAACTGTTTCTTCAAATCTGATTGGTTAATCACAATGTTGTCCCAGGGACACTTGGTAAAATCAGACTAGCGTAGTGATGCCATGTAGACAGAGAAGAGAAGTGGTCCAAGAACTCAGCCCTGAGGCACCCCAGTAGTTAGATGTTGCAACTTGGACACCTCTCCGAGATAACTTGAAGAACCTATCTAAGAGGTAAAACTCAAACCACTGGAGTGCGGTTCCTGAGATGCCCTTTGTCACTAGGGTTGACAGGAGTATGTGGTGGTTAAAATGTCAAAAGCAGTGGACACACCAAAGCATTGAGAATTTGGAATCCGCTTTTGTCAGTCTTAGAGGCTTCAACAACTGAGAGCAAAGCAGTCTCGGTTGAGTGTCTGCTTCTGAAACCAGACTGATTGCTGTTGAGGTGGTGGTTCTGTGTAAATAAGGTGCAGTTGGCTGCCTTGTTTGTGAGTAGCTGTTGTTGACACTCTCTTGAGATCAAAAAAAGCAAGCAGAATGTGGAAGTCTGCAGCCTGAGGTTTATGTTTGTGGAGTCTCCAAGTATAACTTGCTCAGAAGAGATTCTGAACAGCACATCTGATTCATCCAAGAATTTACCTTGTGGTTGGTTTAGGGTTGGATTAGGTGTAGGGTATATTTCCAACCAAACAGAACTTTTAGCGTCAGTCCCCGGATATTTCAATTCTGGACCATTATGATATGTAACTGAAGCAGCATAAACACTGCAATACTTCACATACCACATATTGAACCTGTTTTAGTGCCACTCAGTGGACATTTTTTCTTTAAAACTGTGGCAAAATGTGCAGAAATGTTCAGAAACGTACATAAAAAAGCAGGTACATATTTTTATGAGACCAGGTTGGCAAAGTGTGCCGGTATTTGGACTGTACTGCCTATAGTGTGAGATGCGTGGTTAGAGAATGGTAATAGTAGGGATGTGAAAAAACACATAGGAAGGGTTGGTAATAAAAACTGAAACAGAAGTAGAGCAGTGTGTAGAAAAAAGGATGAATCAAAAGCGATACTTATATCCCTTGCCAGTGTTTGCCCTGCACTACCCAGTGGAGTCAGTGGTCTTCTTTACCCTCTTCTGTCTTCACACAAGGGCTAGCACGGTATACAAACCTTTTTTAAACCCTTTTGCTAAAACGGAAATGGAATCCAGCTGAAAACACTTTACTGTTTATCACAACAAAGCGCTAAGCAAGTGCACAACACTGACAAGGTATGCGATACAGTAGATCAAACTCAGTTTTTTTTACAATATCTTTCATATTTCCATTTCACAAAGTTATTGGAGTATAAAGCTGTAAAATTAAATGAATTATGTGGTCTTGCAATAATTGAATCAGAAATGTAAGTTTATGTTGAAGTAAATTGCAAATGTTATTTTCTTGCATCTGAGCATTAATCTAAAATATATATACTCAATTTATATATTTAAAATATAATTTATACTTTCTTATAAATATTTATATTTACCTTTTTGTAAAAACTCATATTACACTGAAAGAGATTTGTTGCATCAGTCTGTGAATTCCAGATACAAACCTGTTAGAAAACAGGATTCTCCACCAAATCTGAGAGATGGCATTCTGCAAATCTCCACAGCATATCTGTGCCAGATAGCATAATCTAAAAAAAAAATTGCCACCTAAGAAGCCGTTCTCCAGCTGACTGCACATCATCATCCTCCCGCTGGATTCAAAATGCTCTGAGATTCCCAATGCAATTTAGCAGATAGTGAGAGAAAGATTGAAATATGTGACAGTAGATTTGGATGGTAAAGGGACAGATAACGTTACCTTCCAAGGATCGAAGCCTGTTGACAGAAAATGTCATACACCATGATAAACAGCCCCTGTAAATCTTGTGAAAACACATTCATATTTCACCTCAAAGACATAATTCTAAAGGTAAATTGTTATTATTTATTTTTAACTCCCATTAATATCAACAGTAAAAAAAATCAATCTGATGTTTGCTTGCAGCTGATTTGTTCTTCTGTTAGGAGATATCTGATGCATTTCAGCAGTGGATCAGAAAGGGGATTTTGTAAATGCGTTCAAGCAGAAACATAAAAACGTATAAAAACTAAAGAAAGAGGACAAGACAAGAGTGTAAGAGGGGAAAACATGATGCACAAGGCGTCTCTCTCTGTTCCCTGAGCATTTTCTGTTTGGACTAGAAATACATTTGGACTCATTAATGAACACCTCAGGAAACAGCTACTATAACAGGAAGACGGACAACATGTGACCTGACCAAACCAAAATAAATAATCCTGCAAATTCCCAAACAAATATACACATCAGAATAGACCATTTAGTCTCTCCCTCCACTGTGTTTTTCAATTCAATGAGTTTTACATCCGTTTGTTTTCTTTTATTTTGAATTCCATCTCTGAGATATCCTGTGGAATTGTTTCTCTCCCCTCAAAAAGTGCCAAGCCGCTGCTCTCCTGTCACGTACATTTTCTGAAAAACTGTTTCACATTTCATGATGTCCTCATTGTTGTAACGATTAATAATCATTTGACAGAATTTGACTTACACGTTCATTGACTTTATCATATCCTTACATCCATAAACCAGATGTGAATGAGCTTCATGAGACATTTCCTGCCTGGTTTCCCTGTTGGCATGGTATTGAGCGCGTTTATATTGGATGTTTCCTGTGTTTGGTGGTCTTGTTTATTAAGCTGAAGTGATTGAGCGGCTGCCTGCATGTGGTGCAGCACTTCAGCTGGAGATTAAACTAATCAAGCACGATCAGAGCACAAGTATGCACTAGGAACACAGGAGTTTAATGAGAAAACCCCATCACAAATTAAAATCTTGAATGGAGTGGTGGCCTAAAAATGGTCTGTGACCTTGAGTTTTGTTATAAAAAGTTATGTTATAATGGAAAGTAACCAACACTTAATGTCATCTGATATAATCATACTATAAAACATTATTTTGGATTGCTAGTTCTTTTGATGCATTTTAAAGCTTTTTTTTATGTAATTCAATTATTATTTTTTATTATCAAAAATATGCTAGCTAGCCCATAATGACTACATGCAGCAATTTGTAATAACAACATTTGAATAAAGTAATAATAAAACATTATTTGCAACAACAGATTATTTAATTAAATAAAAGAGGTTTAATTATAGAAGCACACTGTGTGAAACAGATTGAAAGAATGCATGGCAAAATCTGACTTTCACGTCATGTATATTGAGCTTTTTGACATATTGTAATAGTAAATATAATATTGGATTAACAGGCAGACTTTTACTTAAGAAGAGCTCTTCAAGGACTGAAAATGTGGTATGGCCATTATGTGAACAGATTCACAGTTCTTCTGGATTGAGTCTGTCTCAGTTTGTTCTGTTACTTCATGTCATTCCAGACAGACTGATGATGATGATCAGATCAGATCTCTGTGTGGAGCACTGGCTGTTGTCAGACTCCTTGTGCAGACAATAACCTCACTGCATTATTACAGTTAATGACAAAAATAATGTTTGGAAATGTAAACTGATATTTCCAACTGACACGCTACCGCACTTAAACCGACATAAAACCATTTTTTGTTGGTGAAAATACTAGAGACTTTTGCACAGTACTGTATTTATATAGTATAGTACTTTATTTAGCATTCAGTGTTGTTCAAAGAACATATTATTTGTTTGCCAATATTATAATGCCTCATTTTGTGAGCTTATGAACATTATTATTTATTTGTTGGTTTGTCTCGCTTTAAAACACTCAATGCTGACTGTCATCTAAGTGCCTGAGTGTGTTTATATGCACATTCCACACCCTGGAATGTGCAGTTTTTTGCTTTATTGAGGGTCTGGGGACTCAGAACCGGTCAGTATCTGGTATGACCACCATTTGCCTCATGAAGTGCAACACATCTTCTTCGCATAGAGTTTATCAGATTGTCAATTGTGGCCTGTGGAATGTTGGTCCACTCCTCTTC
>JAUCMU010000042.1:20021345-20034340 GCA_032275025.1 Enteromius treurensis
GAGAAATGGTAATATTGTGTATCTGGAATGAATTTTAGATCTTTAAGTCCATCTCATGAAAAATCGGAGCAGAAACAGGAGCAGCAAAAATCGGAGCAGTGTTGCGTTCATATTTTTGTTGAGTGTATCAAAATGTTTTAAGCAATTACCAATACAACTTAAATTCTTGATAACTTAAAGGAAAATCATGAAACCACATACATAGTGTTTTTAGAAATTAGTATTTTTTAATGTTTGTATGATTTCAAAAGAATAAACACAAAGACAATATATTAGTTTACATTTACACTTTTTTTAATCCAAAGTCACCTGAAGTGCATTTAAGATAAAAACAAACAAACAAACAGAGAAAAAAAAAACAACACGTTCAAAAAAAAAAAAAAATTGTATTATTGAATTACTCTTTAATTCAGTATTCTCAATGTTCTCTATTCTTGTTGAAATTTAATCCACATGAAGCATTCATTTTTGTTAAGCAACACCATGTATTTTATTTTCTTATCATCTTTAATTTTTTTAGCACATCTCTGATATTGTATGTTTCCTAATTGATTTGTGCCTGAAAGGCACTAACTGCTTTCTTCATTTTCATAATTTTCATTTCAACATTCTTCATTCTCTTCTGTCTCTTCACCATGATCTGGCGCTCTTTTTCAATCAACCTTTCTCCTTTAGCAATCTTTTCCAGGATAAGTGTTTCTTGTTTCATCTTCTCAAGTCCAACAATGCGGTCCTCAAAGCCAGGGCTTTTCTCCTCTTTCTCAGTTTTAATCAGGATTTCGAGATATTCCGCAGTAGAGAGAGATTTTGGCTTTAATGCAATTTCATCTAATCTTCTTAAGCAATCAGAGGACAATTTAATCAGCTTCATTAGTTTGTCCTCAATTCCATGGAGTGCGTTTTCAAGTGCATCAAGCATTTGCTTGGTGTCCATGAACTTCCCTTTAGCTGCCATGAAATTGTCTTTCAGCTCTTTGATGGTTTTCTTCTCTATTTTTGTTTCATACGTCCACATGAAATTTTCCCTTGAATGAGCAGAGTAATGGCAGTTTTCAGGGCAGATAATGCAGTGGTTATTCTCCATCACAGCACATGTTTGCACAGCATCTTCTTCAGGGAGGAAGCAGTTGGAGTGACATGTGAAGAAGCAGGTGTTGCAATTCATTGTAAAACTGTTTACAGGGGTTCTGTTTGCTTTCATCACCTCTACCTCTTGTTCAAAATTCTCATTTTGTGCCATGTTGTCACTCTCACTTTCCAAACATTGCTTGAATTTTTTTATTTCATTCAGTTTAGAGAGACCAGACGTTATTTGAGGGGTCAGATTTGCCATGGCTTGCTCAAGGCGCTCTCGTTCCTCCAAGACTTTTATAGTCAGTGTCAGATCTTTACTTTCAATGGTCCCAAGTGTCTTGAAAAAAGCCTTCATTTGCTTGAAGGTTTTGTCCCAGACAAGCTCTGTCAGTTTATTTCCTCCATCATCATCATCATCATCATCATCATCTGACTTGCTGTCAGATGTTGTATTCTTTTCTACATTTTTGTCTGCATACACAGCTGAATTGTTGAACTTGAAATGGGTGGGTTGTCCCTTTTTATTCTTTTGACAGGGCAGATCTGCTGCTTTGATGGCTTCAAGAACTGGGGTGTCTTTACCATCTGCAAATGTCACTAAAACTATGATGTTCTCTGCGACATCTTTGCCAAAAATTGATAAAATCGAGTCAAATATGTACTTCTGGCTGGCACTCAGGCGAGCAAGAGAGGCTTGGACAACGAAGCAAATGGCATCAATGTGATCGATTCCCAAAGGGCTACAGAGAAAGCTTTTGATCTGCTCTGTAATCACTTTATCATGCGCGATACCTCTTGTATCACCAAATCCTGGTGTGTCTACGATTGTGAGCGAATAAGGAATTTGAAAGCCAGGCTGATTGTACAGCTCAAAAGATGAGACAATAGACGTCTGACTCTCGGCCTGTGAGCGATTGGTCACTTCATGGATTAGTTTGAATCGATATGCATCCTGACACTTTACACCCAGTATGTAGTTGGCCATCACATTGATGAGCGTGGTTTTTCCTGCACCTGTTGATCCCAAAAGAAGAATTACTTTGTTTTTCACATCCTCCACTTTTCTTCCAAAAACATACTGATTGAAACTTACATTCTGTGCTATTTTTTGGTGTAATATCAGTGAATAGATTGACGGGTTGCCCTTTTTTATTCGAGAAGATTGATTCAAGAACAAACTGCTCCCATCCTTATGTGTTTCTTTAACCTTAAAAGTGGCTGAAAACAGAGTTTCAGGACTGAGGAGACTCACTCCATCGTTTCCACAGATTGCAAAAACTCTTATTGTGTAATTTGTGTTTCGTTTCAGTCCCTGAAGAGTGCACTCCCTGTTTGTACATTTCACAGACATCCAAAGCTTTTCATTTTCCTGATCCTTTGGGGATTCCCTGTACTCCAGCACATATCCAGTGACAAGAACATCCTCGCCCACAGATGTAGGGACGTCCCAGACAACAGTCGCAGTCTCAGATTCTACTTGTTTTACTGTAGGTGCTCCTGGAGGAGCACATGGACGAGTCTTGAAGACTGTTGTTGTGTCACTTGTCAGACTAACTCCTGGACGACAAACAGCCTTGCAGGTAAAACAATACTCTTTATGCGGTTTTAACTGCTTGATGGTGACTTGGTAAGAAACCCCATCAGTATACACCTCTGTCCATTCAGAGCTCTGTGCAGACTGATATGAAATACAGTATGAGTCCACACAGCTTACACCACGGTCAGGAGGTTTGATTTGCAGATGGATGCAGTCATGCTCAGCGCTCAAGAAAACAGTCATTGGTGGTTTTGAGGGAAGCTCATACTGTGAGCTTATGAGTCTCCCTCTTTCATAAACATGAACTGAAGTGGCAGTGCTGAGTTCATCTGGGATTGATGCAATGCAAAATTCAATGTTCGTTCTTCCTTTATTGGCTTCTTTGAAATCTAAGAAGGCCTGTATGGTTTCCCTGGTCAATATAGTGGCATCTCCTGATGAAAACCAATTTTCTGTCTTTGAGGAGTTTGGATCATACCTTATTTCCTCTTTACTTTTACAAGATTGTGCCTTCAGGTTATTCTCCATGTCTGAAAGGTACGATTCCTTTTCATTTAAGGAAGTGAGTGCAAAAGCTATCACATAGTTATTGGATGCCTTCAAGACTACTTTGTCCAATTCATTGCTGGATGAAAGAACAGGAACATCTTTCATTATGTCAAGGTATGATCTAACAACATTCATCTCGCGCTCTCGTTCACTTAGATACTTGGTTACTAGAGCACCATTAAATGGGGATCTTTCTTTGTCATTCAAGGCATCAACAAGCTCCTGTTCTTCCTGACCTCCACCCCTTATGGATGGAAGAACCCTGCAGAGATGTTTCTGAAAAATTATTTTATAATCTGAACAGAGATATTTACATTTTCTGATCTTGGCTGTGATTTCAGGGAATTGAATGGCAATACTGTCCCTCATCAGATCTTGACATTGAATGTCACAGTTATGCAGTTCATCCATGATTCGTTGGACTCGTCGTATTAGGTTAACACTGATCTCCCTGACTAACTGAGCGGCTGCTGAATCTAGTTTTTTCAGAGGGTAAAGCCACACAGTCATGGGCACAGCATTCTCTCCATGTTCTCCCAACATTTTTGGTAGCTCTGAGTACACCTTGATGGCATCAACATAGGAGACCGGATTGTTTTCCAGAGCAAAATCTCCATGAAAAGTGCAGCTGAACTTGTCAATTTTCTCTTGTTCCTTTTCATCCATTTTTAAAGATGCCTTGCCCTCAATTGATATGAAAGGTATCTTTTTGATTGATGCTTGGAGCTCACCTTGTATCTTTTGATGGTTTTCACTGGACGAAACCTCACGATCAAAAATAAAGAATGCCCGAGCTCCATACAGTAGAGCCGTAACAACATGTGTGGCCGAGCCCTCCTGGAATATATTGCTGTGCTTTACGTTCCCTGCTCCAAGATGCTCCATAGTTAACTGCTCAAAGCGTGAGGTTGTATTATAATGTAAGGTGACTCGAGACTGATGTTTCGAAGACTTCTTGTCATTTAAATAGTCTGCTGATCCTTTCACACTGATTAATCCAGACAGAAAGCTGGCTTCAAGCGATGCAGAGACGTTAAGAGCACTGACTTTGTCTTCACTTGAATCTGTGGCAATAATTTTGAAGTCAGTGTTTGGCTGTGGTCGTACATTAATATTCTTCTGCAGCATCTCAGCATCCCAAAGGGTTATTCCTTGAATAAATACATAGATACATAATTTAAAAACATTTATTTATATATATATATATATATATATATATATATATATATTATATTGTGGTCACAATTTGTATCTATCCACTTGTATTTGTCACAACAAGTGTCATGGCGGACCCGCAAATCTATGATTTTAAAAATAATACAGTTTTTATGTTATAGAAAGTAGTTCTAAGAGTGTTGAGAAGTTTGTGTCCCTAATCTAAGCCCTTAAAGCAGTGCCTCACCTCTCTCATCATGTTCAGTTCCACGTTAACTCTAAGCTCCACCCACACCTAACTTCGAGCCAACTATCTCACAGACTTTAACAGCTGCATCTGTGCAGGTTGCCCTTTTGTTGTATGTGGCTATACTGTGGAGAGGACTGAGTTTGCTTCTTGCATTATGCTTTCCCTGTGTGTGTGTACTTGACCATGTAAGTGATTATTTTTATGACCTAAGTTTGGCCTAAATGTTTATTTGCATATATATCTGCCAAAATATGGTGCAGTTGTAGTACTGTACATACTTTGATGGGTTGTATTTAAGGGATCTGGACAAATGACCTATATGGGTGTATTGGTTGAAGGACATGTTAATTTTAATATTGTACTTGAATTGATACTTCCATAGAAAGATGTAAATACTCATAAATACTATACTGAAGTCAAAATGTACAGTATTCGTTTTGTTTAGCACCTGTTGTATTAAGAATGTAGGGGGAGGCTGCAGACCTGGAGCAGGCAAATTTACGGCCCAGGCAGTTTTACACCCCTGTTGTTTTCTTGTCCAGTAGGGGGCTATACAATATGAGCTATCAAAAAAGAACGAGAAGTCGAGAAGCGACACGGATAAGAGGTATGTTAAATAAAAGTTATTTTTGTTCAGCAATATTGCAATGTTGCAACATTTAAAGTTAAATGATTAGCTAAGAGTTTGTCAATTAATTTTAATATGTTAATAAATAGGTCTAAAAATGTACTTATTTACGGTCAGGTAGAGGTGAATGTAAATAATATGCAAGGATGCCCTTGGGTTCCCTGCATGAATGCAAGCCACTGGCCTAGATCATGGTGTAGCTCATGAAAATATATACATTTGTGGTTTGGTTTTACAGAGGTTGATTTTACCCCATCATCTTAAGGTAAAGATAATGCAAATGTGAAATTGATTGAATAACACTTTTAAATGCATTCCTTTAGGTACAATTGCCACATGCCTATAAAGTTGGGTGAGCTTTTCTATATTCTTCATTTAAAGTTTCCTATAAAGTAGTTGTACTTTATTGCTGGTCAGTGAGTTTTAACAATAAGATCAGAATACTAATCCTGTAACATTTCAGTTTCTGTTTGAAGTGGTGGAGTGGTGGTGAGCAGTTTGAGACAGAGGGGTATGTGCTAGTTTCTGAACATCTTAATTTGTTTTTTTTTCTTTTGAAAGGCTAGGCAGTGGCCAAAGTAATTCAAAGTAGCTTTACACTTTTTCCAAGTATTCCACCAAGTTAGTGCTTGTGTATATTGAAAATCAGGAGCAGAATGATGCCATCCACTCTCACTTGACTTCTATTCTGGACAGCACACCCACGGTGAACAATAATTAAAAGAGTTATCAACGGGAGTCATTCAAGTTCATGTTTTTTAGTAAATGGTGGTAAATTATATTGTTGTACACAAAAAAAGTTGTCTTTTCTTCTAGAAAAGGTGTTTTTTAGAAAGGGGTGTTTGTCTTTATCAAATGTTTTGTAGGACACTGTTATGTAGCTGTATGACAACCAATAGTGAATACTAAAGCATAAATATTAAATATTTAACTGATTGTCCACATATGATTACACTGTATGTCTGAAAGGCTGAATATGGTTAATATCTGAATGTAACTTTATATATAAATTTTTAACATAGTCTACCACTGATCCATTTGATCCAAATATGTGTAGGTTATTATCTTTTAAGTCAATAATTAAATATGTAATGTTAATGTATTATGTGTTCAAAACACTAATTAAGTTTTTTCCTTTTGTCATGTTTATGTATCTCTAAATTCACACAAAAACAACAAGTCTCGGTCAGTTTCAATGGACTTGATGGTTAGTAATGAAGTTTCAATTCTCCTCCCCCTACTGGACACATCAGGAACAACAGGGGTGTAGAATTGCCTGGGCAGAGAAACTGTCTGGGCCGTAGATCTGCTTGCTCCAGGTATGCTGTTTTTTTCAGCAGGGGTAAAATAAGCGGCACATGGATTTGGAAAGATTCTGAAAAATCAGACAAAAAGGAGATGCTATGCCCTCAACGTTGAGTGACATTTTCTTATCTGTGAAATTTCTAATTGAGAATCTGACATATCAGACTGATTCATGTTCTGTTGGGTCTACTCATTTTGATCAAATATAGTTTTAATGAAAATTATACATTTTATGCTTGTTGAACTCAAACTAAAACATTTAACCGAAAAATAAATTAATAGGAAGACATCCTTCTACACTGGAAAAAAAAGATATGTTTGATTTACTTAACTTTAGGCATTATCCAACTTGTTGAGAATAAATTAAGATGGTTTTGATAAATCCATCGCATGCCCAAAGTATTTTTATTATTATTATTATTAATAAAACAACTTTGATTCATGTTAGCAGGTCCCTAAGCACATGCTTTACACTTTACCACATAACCCCCAAAAACACTAACATAGCAGAAGGTCTTTTAAATACAAACATAAAAGAGCGTTTAAGATTAACAAGTCTCCTAGTTTTATCATCTTAATAAAAATGCCTAAAATAACATTTTATTTCTAGATGTATTATCCTTATCCTGCCCTGTGCAAGCATGATGGGAAGGGGAAATCCACTTCCTAGTTACACAGTTAAAATCATTTATGTTCTTTCAAAATGAAAATATTGAGTTGAAACAAAACAAAACTGTTTCAGGTCAGTTTAACACAATGCAGTTGTTTAAATAGGGAACCAAACATAATTGTGTTAAATGAAAATATTTTAAAATAAACTGAACAGTGTTGGGGAATCATTTTTTTGAGTGATACTGACTTAGATTAAAGTATTTTTTTAAAATAAGTACAATGTAAAAACGTGTGTACACAATGCGTCCATTGTACCAAATGATTAGTAATTAAGGCCACTTAATATTAAGTAACTGTTACTTTTAATGGATAGATTACATAACAAAGTGAAGAAACCAGTTACTAGCAGCAAGTTAAAACTAATCCAACATTTGGGAGACAGTATATACAACTTCACAGCATTTCACCACATAAATAATCATTGCAATAAAAAATATTCATTTAGTATGAAACTTTTAAAACGTTTGTCAATTAACTTAGTTATAATCAATTACAGTGCACAAAAAGCATGACTTCATTCATTTAAATAAACAACAAGCGTTAATGCTGACGCCCCATGCATTTGAATGCACTGTTACCCAGATCCTGTAGTGTCCTGGACATTTATTTCAGTGTACCAGAGAATATTATAATATGATCATGGCAATTTTTGAAGTAATAGTAGTAATTGATTGTCACAATATTAACATAATAAATTAAATAAATCTAAAATGCAAAACTAATGTAAACTGTCCTTGTAAAATGATGCGTTAGAATTGAAAACAATATTTAAAATATTGACCTAAATACCTAAACTGTTCAGTTTTTTTTTTGTTTTTTTTTGTCATGATAGAATAATCAGTACCATTGGCACATCATGTCATAGTTATATAATTTAAGCTATCTGAAATCTTGGAAATGTTTTTACCTGGAATGAGGCGATCTCTGCGGCAGTCATAAAGCATTCCTAATTGAAAAGGGCGGCCAAGACAAGCCAGTTCAATGGTCTGAGAGTCCGACATCTTTCTAAAAATTCACAAAATAATCCTTAATATAGCCATATATCACTTTAGGATATTGAGTTTTGGAAAGTACTTTAGAGGAAGGCATTTTTCTTGGATTTTGTGACCAGACTTGAAAGAATGAAAGAATCAATAAAATAGAATGTTGTATAATAGCTTATATATAATAGCCTATATTAAAGCAATATTTCATATGTGAAAAGTAGGTCTCAAAGGGCCAATAGAAGATTAGAAATTCACACAGATTTGAAACTTTATAAGGGTGAGTAAATATTATATTATATCACATTTTCTTTCTTTGGATTATGCTATAGTAAACATATATTTTCATATTGAAAGTTCACCTCAAGTGTAAAACAATAAACGCTGTCCATAAAGGGCATTTCAACAGTAGCCTATTAAATACAAATTTTCAGAAGAAGAAAAAATACTTGGACTGAACTTGGATGAATATTTTCACCTTTATAAACTTGCAAAAATAGCAAATCAATTAAATTATGTTGTCTATAGAGTAATTATTGAGACATTACCAGAGCTTCCAGGAAACCTAATTACACTACTGCCCCAGTATAGCATTTCAGAGATAACATTTTTTAACAGTACATACCTTTTTTATCTAGTATATTACTGCAGAAAGATTTGTCCTTTTCAGTCTTTTCAGAGTTTCAGACCATGATCACTGTGAACTGGGGTTTTTATGGAGTTAAGGCCACACCTTAAAACAGTGTGATTATGCAAGTGACAAGTCTCTTAAACAGAAAACACAATTATGTAGACATGATTTTGAAGTTATGTGTGTAATATGACTGGAAACCAATAAAAAGAAAAATATAGTGTAGTGTAAATTAATGTTTCTAGGTCTTTACATGTATAGAAAGCTTACTGTAAAACAGAAAAAAAATTTTTTGGTATTTTAATTACAACAACTGAAAAACATTAGTCAAGTTTAAATAGAGCAACATCTGATCTGGTCAAAATTTTACGAAGCGTTGATTTTTATTACCTTTTAAATCTCTATACTATAAATTAATAGAGTTATAGGCCTGTATTTGTGTGCTTTAATAAATAAATAATAACAAACCTATACTGTTAGAGTTTATTGCAAGATTTTTAGTTATATCCATTGAATTTATAACAACCATTGCCATACTTTTGTTTGCCAGTTTATACCACCACATTTACTTTACTTAAAAGGCATATCCTGGCCATTTATCCTTCTGCATTTACATCCCAAAACAAAATCTGGCTGATTACGTTAAATTTGTTTTTAAATGAAATGTCTTGAAGAACTGGTGATGTTGCGATGGACTGATATTAACGTGCTTTTGAGCAACATCTCCTTCAGCTTCTGTGTAAATCTTTGTCATGTTTGCTGATTGTTGATATGCTCTTTCATTACTTCTGGATTTGTATACAAAAAAATATATAAAGGTTGATTTAAGTTTAAAGATTTAAAGACTTAGATCCAACTTTTGCTTTCTTTTTTCTGAAGTTCATATCAGATTCTTTATAGTGTATTTGGGTACTTTTGTTTCCTTATTTCTGAAAAAATTAACACACAAATGACATGAGAAAAATGTTGAGTTACAAATACGAGAAAAGCTTATTTTCAATGTTAGAGGGGTTTTTTTTTCCGTTTTTTTTTCACATTTTATTGATACGTCAACTACCTATAAATATATATATAAAACAAAGTTTCTGGATGACACATAAGTCTGAATTAGCAATTTTGGTAAAAATGGAGCAGTCAGAAAAGAGAAGCGGTACAAAGATTGAGCCCTGGATCACTCCAGTTGCTAGATGTTGTGACTTGGACAGCTAACCCCTCCAAATTACCTCTAAGGACCTGCCTGAGATGGAAGAATCACACTGAAGTGTGGTCACTGAGATGCTTTTTGCCATAGGAAGACCTGGTTGACCATGTCAAAAGCAGCAGACAGATCTAGCAAAATAAGTATTCATGATTTGGGATTTACAGTTAAATACTGTAATTTCATTAACTAAATATACCAAGCTATTAAATTACTGAAATCTGTTTTGTAGCTTTGAAATACACTGATAAGCACCAAATGCAGGTAATGATGAGAAAGTCCCATGATGAACAGAAGCTGTTGATTTCCAGAGATAGGTAAAGGATCCCTAGAGGTAATTTACCAATCATCCAATCGTTAAAGATAAGCAGACCACTACATCCAAATTAGAGCAAAAAACTAATTGGAGGGGGCTGCAGGTGTAGCAGCATCCTCTGGCTTGACCCAAGTCTCTGTCAAGGCCAGGTCAGTGGTTGATTCATGGTTTGTAAGGGGTAGTAATAAAAGGGATTTGAAAGTTCACAGTAAAGGTCATTCATAAAAACTGAAGTAGATGATTATGCTTATTTCAACTTCCTTTAGTTGAATGCTCCTCTCAAAGAGCATTTCTTTTACACTGTTCTTTTTACAAGTCTTTTTTAGTGGCACCAAAGCACGCTTTACTGTTTAACACAATAAAGTATATTGTGTAAAAATAGTAATAGTATTTAAAAATAGTATAGTAAAAATATATAGCATCACCAATATTTGTAATTCTACAAAATTAAAACAGGCAGATATATAAATTTTTTCTATTTAGTTTATAGTCAAATGTTGTTAAGGTAGATAACACTGCATGCACACATGCACATCAAAATGTTATAAACATTGATATATGGCACCTGTCACGCTGTTATATTCCACTGATCCCAGCTCAGCCGTCTTCAAGCTCCTAATCACCAGACCACTGATTGTTGACACCTGATGTCAATCAAGCAGGCTGCATAAAAGCTGTGTGCGCAACAGAAAGAAGACGGCTGAGCTCGAGGTAACAGTGTTTTGAGGTAAGTGACCTTATACTTACCTGAGGCCTTTCGTGGTGGCAATTTCATGCTTTGTTAACGTTTGCCAAAGTTTCAACACTTACCTGCACCGGTTGATGAGCGATCTTCTGGTCCTGTTATATGGACCACTACAAGGAGATGGAACCTCTTCTACTTACCTCAAACCTTACCTTAAGGAGTCATTGTGGAAAGGAAAGCGATCTGTCGATCGCCAACACACCGTGAGATATACCTTTGTTCCTTACCTGTGGAAACTTAACTTGTTACTCCCCTGTGTCCTCAGAGCTCCATATGCACACCACGATCCAGTGTGCAGAGACGATTTATGCTGAAGCGATCAGGCGATCGCCTTTATGATCCACGTATGATTGAGAGAGATCGCGCTCCCTTAAGTTAAACTTTTCTATTTGCCCTGCTGACACATTGAGTTCCTTTGTTAAAATGTATACTATTATACTTACCTTCTGTTGTCTCTACTCCATGTCTGAGCGTTACAGCACCAATGCTTTGTAATTCACTACATCAACTACATTTATGATTTACTGAAACAATAATATTTAGTTAAGAAAAGTGGATATCTTTTGCCATAACATAATCAAGAAATTGTTCTTAATAACAGTCAATCTTGGAAGTGTAAAATTGTATTGTGTACAAGTAATGCTTTTTGTTACATGTTAATTGTATTTTATGAGAAATACATTTGGCCCACCAAAAAAACACGTAGGAGTAGGAATGTCAATTTAAGAGGAACAGAATGCAGTGTTTCAATATTGGACATCTCATTCTCAGATAGGAAGTGAAGATGAAACTTCAGTTTCTGGAAGACCAGATTGCATAATTTGTCTACATCACATGCAAATCCACAGGAACGGCCACTCTGTCATTCCTCGCAATAAAGTATGGTCCGATGTATGTTGTGCTCAAAGTCCCAGTTTAGTTTGGCTGTAGTTTATTTACTGATGCCACCTCACAGCTGCTGAAGAGGGATGCAAAATTGTCTCTATGCTTCAAGTTAAATTCCTAATGATGTCAAATTTGATTTTATTTAATTGAGTTTATCTAGTCTTGAGGTGAAAAATTCATCCATGCAAGTTAATCCACTGAATTGTTTTTAATTTTTTTTTATGTTAAATGTTTGATTAAAAACTGAAGATGGTTTCATTTTGGAACCACTGTGAAGATTATTATACAGTGCCACCATACATTTTCATCCAAATAACCTAAACAGGCTTACTGGGCTTGTGCAATTACCTGCATCTTTCCTTCTTCAGGTCGAATCATTTTTTTAAAATATATTTGTGAAAATATATTTGTTATAACAAATTATAAAGGGGAGATGTACGTCAAGCTCAAGCATACATGTTTGGTCTTCCGTCCACTCTATAAGAGATGCAGCAGCTTCACGTTACAACTTCTCAGGGGACATTTACTGAATATAAGTAAACGTTTTGCAAATAACGTAGTTTCGAGAGGATCGCTGAATGAATAATCACACACAGCTGGAAGCTCGTTTCCTAATCATTCCTTATTCACTCGTGCCCAATCAAAACTTTCCCCCTCGGTATAAATTCTCCCAGCATTCATTTCCCCTCATCTCGCTTTTGTGCATTCTTCGGAATCACACGACCGAAAACACATCCTTGCCTGCCTTCCTTCGCGAGGACCAGATTCCTCAACCTGCACCTACAACAACCTGCTTCCAGTCTAGCTCAACGCTCAGCCGGTCTGAACCTCTACGAGAGACTGCGGCTTCCTATTCGAGGCTTTGCCCGCGCGCTCTCTGATCTCTTTCATCCCACTATCTGCCAAAGCTTTTCAAGTGAAAGAATCCTCATTACTTACCATTCGCCGGCCCTCCACTATTTTCCTTAGCCAAGAAGCAACAAAGCCCGTCAGCGTTGCAACATCTCAAACAAAAGCAGCAAAGGAGCGCTGAATCGGCCGGCGCCGCCTGATGACGTCATACGCAA